>JAPCYS010004079.1:0-21674 GCA_028641055.1 Alopecurus myosuroides
CACAAACTCATGATCTGATACGGTTACTCGATGATCATTATTGGATAGGATATTTGCTTGTGTCCCACAATCATTAGTGATCACTTCCAAGATGTGATTTTATTTCATACTCGTTGAATGTGGTTTTATATTCGTACACACTTGAACCGTAGCCTGTATTCCTCCATGATTCCCTCCGTAGCCATGTTACCTTGTAGTTGTAGCTCTGAAGTCTGAACACGCCATACACATCGTCGTCGGGTGCAACTGCAACTGGCGCCGACTCGTCATTTAGCATGTTGGCCTGCCTATAAAATGCCCCGGCAATGTCGCCATCTAAACACAAACAGGAGTAGTACCACTCTCCAGCAAGTCGAGGTTGGTAGATCCCTAGTGCTAACAGATGGCCGGAGTCACCACCAATGCTGTTGCGCTTGTGGCGCTCCTCTCCATGCTCGTCCCGTCCGTCCGTTCTGCGGTGGACTACAGCACCTCCGCCGCAAGATCGTACTCGTCCGGCTGGCTCGCCGCCAAGGCCACGTGGTACGGACGGCCCTACGGCGCCGGGCCCGAGGACAACGGTAGGCTCATATATATGTCATGGCGGCGCAAATGTTGTTGCATCATCACGCAGTAGTGATAATGGAGGTGGATGTATTTGCAGGCGGTGCTTGCGGCTTCAAGAAGGTGAACCAGTACCCCTTGTTTGGCATGACGTCCTGCGGCAACGAGCCTCTCTTCCAGGGCGGCGCCGGCTGCGGCACATGCTACCAGGTCAGTTAATTAGTTGATGCTGATCACTTAATTAGCCTGGTCAAAGTAAACCCGATTTCGATCCATGTTAACTATGCCATGTTGATTTGCAAGTAGGAATAAATGTATACATCACATCGGGAGTACGCTGACCTTTTCTCCATCGTTTGCAGATACGATGCCTGAGATCCAACCACCCTGCCTGCTCCGGCCAGACAAAGACGGTGGTGATCACGGACATGAACTACTACCCCGTGGCCAAGTACCACTTCGACCTGAGCGGGACGGCGTTCGGCGCCATGGCGATGCCGGGGCGGAACGACCAGCTCCTCCACGCGGGCATCATCGACATTGTTAGACTGTATACGTATCTGACACGTATTGTACTTAACCCTAATTGTAACCTTGTTCTGTATATAAATATAGCCAAAGCCGAACCCTAAGGGGTATCGAGCACAACCCCAAAATCTCTCGTCTTACATGGTATCAGAAGGTTCGATCGCATCTATGTCTTCCGCTGCCTCCGACGTCGCCGCCGCCGCGACCTCGCCTCCATCCGCATCGATGCCCGTCGCCTCGCTCGCCTCAACGACGTCGACGCCTGCATCGCCTGTGTCTCCGTTCCTCGCGGCTCTCCTCGCCGGCCAGCCCCCGCCGCCGCTTGTGCCGCCGCAGCTCAGCACCCGCAGCGAGGGTTCGCTGCTGTCCGCCGCCGGATCGGTCTCCTCCAGCGCCTACGCGCTCTCTCTGATGGCATCTGGCCGTCCTCCGCTCGGGGCCCCTGCCGTGCCCTCGAGCGCCCCGTCCCTGCCGCTGTCCGCCTCGTACGGGCCGTCGTCGGCGCTCTACACCGACACCGCGGCTGGCGCGTGGCCCTTCCACGGTGCATACTCGCCCCCGCCGTCTGTGTCTACGGCTCCGCCTGTGCCGTCCCCTGCTGCGCCGGTCCCGGTTGCTTTCGACACCGGCTCCGTCCGTGATCCGCCACCGGTTCATCTCGGTCATCTACTCACCGTCAAGCTCCACCCCGACAATTACTTACTCTGGCGTGCGCAGCTACTGCCGCTTCTTCGGAGTTACTACCTTGACGGCTATGTTGATGGCACGCTTCCGTGTCCGCCGCCGGTGATCCAGGTGTCTACGGCTGATGGTGCCCCCATCGTCATCAACAATCCTGCATGCCGTCAATGGATAGCTCAGGACCAGGCGATTCTCGTGGCAATTCAGTCCTCGCTAACACCTGCTGTGGCGGGTATGGTTGTTCGCCACCACTTCTCGTGACGCGTGGAGAGCCCTAGACTCCAGCTTCTCCTCGCAATCCCTCGCTCGCTCCATGGCGGTCCGCTCCAAACTTGGGGAGATTCAGAAGTTGGACAAGTCCGTCACCGTGTTCTACAACCAGATTAAAGAGCTCGCGGATATTCTTGCTTCTGTGGGACAGCCTCTCCGCGACGAGGAGTTCACCGGGTTCATCCTTAAAGGACTCGGCGAGGAGTACGACTCTCTAGTGGAGAACATCAACGGGAGGGACACTCCGATCCCTCCCCATGAGCTTTATGCGCGGTTGCTCAATACGGAGCAGCGCCTTGGTGCCGTCGACCCGATGCTCTCTCCACTGAGGCCTCGGCCAACGCTGCCCACCGTTCGGGAGGAGGTGGGCGTCGCCTGCTGCGCCACGTCTGCCAGGAGGGCAGACGGGTTCGCAGCCCAAACAGCCCGCTTCGCCGCGCCCTAGTGCCACTACCGGAGGGCGTCGTGCTTGGCAGTGCCCCTCGTGTGGTGCCAAGTGCCCATGCCAGCTTTGCGGTATTGAGGGACATCTTGCCTCTCGCTGTCACCGCCGCTTCAAGCAAGACTTCCTTGGCCTTGGCAATGATGGTCGCGGCAACGAGAAGCAAGCCGCGCTTGCCACACAAGGGTCTACCTCGTCCTACCCTGTAGATCCGACGTGGTACATGGACACTGGAGCCACCGATCATCTCACGCACGAGCTCTCCAAGCTGAACCCGCGGGACTCCTACACCGGCCACGACCAGGTTCGCACCGCTGACGGGTCAGGTATGCATATCTCTCACATTGGCCAGGCATCTTTACGTTCCCACACCTCTACACCCATTCATCTTAATAATGTCCTCTGTGTTCCATCCGTTACTCGCAATTTACTATCTGTTAAGAAGCTTACTCTTGACAATGATGTGTTTGTTGAGTTTCATCCGTTTCATTTCTTTGTTAAGGATCGAACCACACGGGACGTTCTTCTTAGAGGTCGCAGTCGCCATGGTCTTTACTCTCTTGATGTGCCAGCTTCTCCACAAGTTTTCAGCGGTGTTCGTGTCTCTCCGTCCCAGTGGCATTCTCGTTTGGGTCATCCAGCACTTCCAGTTGTTCGTCATGTTATTCGTCGTCATGATCTTCCTTTTGAGTCTAGTCCTAATAAGCTCTCTGTCTGTGATGCCTGTCAACAAGGCAAGAGCCATCAGCTACCGTTTACTGTGTCAAATCATGTAGTCAATAATCCGCTTGAACTCATATATTCAGATGTGTGGGGCCATGCCCAAACCTCAGTCAGTGGTCATAATTATTATGTCAGTTTCATTGATGCTTATAGTCGTTTCACTTGGCTTTATCTCCTTAAACGAAAGTCTGATGTCTTTGATGTTTTTCTTCAGTTTCAAGCACATGTTGAGCGCCTCCTCAAAGCCAAGATTGTTCACGTTCAGTCTGACTGGGGAGGTGAATATCGCAATCTTAGTGCCTTCTTTCAGAAACATGGGATTGCACATCGTGTTGCCTGTCCTCATACCCATCAGCAGAACGGTGCTGCTGAACGCAAGCACCGTCACATAGTTGAAACTGGTCTAACACTATTAGCACATTCGTCTGTTCCTTTTCGATTTTGGAGTGATGCGTTTACCACTGCATGTTTTCTTATCAATAGACTCCCCACACGTCTCCTTCACATGAAAACTCCAGTTGAACTCTTATTTCATGCGCCACCTGACTATTCTTTTCTTAAAGTGTTTGGATGTGCGTGCTGGCCCCATCTTCGCCCATATAACAGTCGTAAACTGGAGTTTCGTTCCAAAAAATGTGTCTTTTTAGGCTACAGTTCATTGCACAAAGGATACAAATGTCTACATGTTCCATCTAATCGTGTTTATATTTCACGTGATGTGATATTTGATGAAAACTCGTTTCCCTTTGCCTCCTTGCCCACACCACTAAATGATCCATCCTCTGTCAGTTCATCCTCGCCTTTGCCTGGCCAATTTGAAGATGTTGCGTATTCTCCTGTCTTGTTGCCTAATCATGGTGCAGGTGTTGGACGCGGAGCCCGTTTGGAGTTGCTAGATGCCCCGGCAGATTTGGCTCGGGGGGCAGCTTCTGCGCCCAGCAGTGCTTCACCGGACATCGACGTCGATCACGTCGACAGCGCTCGCTGCATGGGACATGCAGCGTCCCAGCCAGCGCCCACGCGCGTCGAGCCAGCCGGCCCATCCCTCCATCGCCATTCTGGGCCGCTGCTCTCTGCGCCCGCTGCTGGGCCACAGCTCCCGGCGCCCACCGCTGGGCCGTTGCTGCCGTCGCCTGCGCGCCCAGCTGGTTCTCCGTCGCCCGCGCGCACAGCTGCGTCGCCTTCGCCACCATCCAGCCCAGCTGGACCACCGTCTCCTGGGCCGATGTCCCCAGGCCCATCTGGCTGCGCGTCGCCTGCGCGTGATGCTGTCACGCCACCGCCCTCGGCAGCTGGGTCCCCTGTATCGACAACTGCCGAGGATCCGTCATCTTCATCGCCGGTTTCTGCGTCATCTGCATCGCCTATTGCTCATGTGCCTGTTCCTGGTTCGTCGACCCCACACGCGCAGCAAGAGTGGCATTTTCAAGCCTCTTGATCGCAAGGATGGTACTGTTGCTTGGTTAGCAGCATGTGCTGCTCATGCTTCTGCTGATCCCACTGCTGAGCCTCGCCACTATACTGCAGCTCTGCAGATTCCTCACTGGCATCGTGCAATGGAACAGGAATATCAGGCTCTTATGAAGAACAACACATGGACACTGGTTTCTCCTAAGCCCGGGGTAAATGTTATTGATTGCAAATGGGTGTTCAAGGTTAAAAAAACATGCAGATGGTTCTATTGAACGGTACAAGGCCAGACTGGTTGCCAAAGGTTTTAAGCAAAGGTATGGACTTGACTATGAGGATACTTTCAGCCCTGTTGTCAAGCCTACTACTATTCGTCTTCTGCTATCTTTGGCTGTGACTTCTGGTTGGTCTCTTCGTCAGTTAGATGTGCAGAATGCCTTTCTCCATGGAGTTCTTGAGGAGGAAGTGTATATGCGCCAGCCCCCTGGCTTTGTGGACTCGGATCGTCCTACTCACCTCTGTCGGCTCATTAAGGCGTTATATGGCCTTAAACAGGCCCCTCGTGCCTGGCATGCACGCCTTGGTTCTGCTCTTCGAGCCCATGGTTTTTCTCCATCTACAGCAGATACATCTCTTTTTCTGCTTCAGCGCCCAGAAGTTACTATGTATCTTCTGGTTTATGTGGACGATATCATCCTTGTCAGCTCATCGGTCACTGCTGCAGATCGTCTTGTGTCCTCTCTCAGTTCTGAATTTGCTGTCAAGGATTTGGGTAAGCTGCATTATTTTCTTGGCATTGAGGTGACTCATGATGATACTGGTCTCTCTCTTACTCAGAAGAAGTACTCTCAGGATTTATTACGACGGGCGGGTGCTTCAGTGCAAACCACCACCACCCTATGTCTGCTACGGAGCAGCTCACGGCTACTGGTGGTTCCCCTCTTTCTTCTGAGGATGCTACGGAGTATCGCAGTATTGTTGGCGGCCTGCAATACTTAACACTTACCAGACCAGATATCTCCTATGCGGTAAACCGTGTGTGTCAGTACCTACACTCTCCTACAGATTCTCACTGGTCCGCTGTGAAGCGCATTTTGCGCTATGTTCGTCATACTGGCTCTTATGGTATTCGGCTATGCTCTGCTGCTTCTGGATTGTTATCTGCTTTCTCTGACGCTGATTGGGCTGGTAATCCTGATCGGCGATCCACGGGGGGATATGCAGTGTTCTTTGGTCCCAATTTGATCGCCTGGAGTGCTCGCAAGCAAGCCACAGTGTCTCGAAGCAGTACTGAAGCTGAATACAAAGCTGTTGCTAATGCTACAGCTGAACTCATCTGGGTACAGTCGCTACTACGAGAGTTACGTGTCACACAAACTCAGCCTCCTGTTCTTTGGTGTGATAATATTGGTGCGACATACTTGTCCTCCAATCCAGTGTTCCATGCTAGGACGAAACACATCGAGGTTGACTATCACTTTGTGAGAGAACGTGTTGCACAGAAACTTCTCCAGATCAAGTTTATATCTTCTAAAGATCAACTGGCGGACATCTTCACCAAGCCTTTATCTCTGCCATTGTTTCAAAGCTGTAGACGCAATCTTAACTTGTTAGATGTTCGATGACGTGGTTAAGATTGAGGGAGGGTGTTAGACTGTATACGTATCTGACACGTATTGTACTTAACCCTAATTGTAACCTTGTTCTGTATATAAAGGCTTGTCCTCGGCTTTCTTCTCGGCGCCATGGAGCCAACCATCGCGTGTCAACTCATCGGCTGTAAGACCGCAGCCGAGGCGTGGACATCTGTTCATGCCATGTTCGGCGCCCACAGCCGCGCGAACGTTCGGCACATCCGACGTCAACTTCAGACCCTGCGGAAGGAGGACAAGCCCGCGGCGGAGTATATGCACATGATGAAGTCCCTCGCCGACACCATGGCTGCCGCCGGATCACCCATCTCCAACGACGAACTCGTCGACTACATCATCATCACGGACTTGGCTCCGCGTTCAACTCCATCGCGGCATCGCTCACTGTTGGAAACCAGTCCGTATCCTACACCGACTTCTATGCACACATCCTCTCCTTCGAGGCCCTTCAGGCGCAGCAAGCTCAAGCCGAAGGGTGGTCTTCATCCGCCAACGTCGTCTCGCGCCATGCTCCTCATGCTCCGGGCGGCAACAACGGCTATCGTCAAGGCGGCGGCGGAGGCCCAGGTAGCGGCAACTCCTACGCAGGAGGGGGCGGCAACCCCTACGGGGGCGGCAACCCCTACGGGGGCAGTACCGTCCATGGAGGCGGCAGCATCTACGGAGGCGGCAGCGACAACCGTAGCGGCAACGACTACGGTGGCGATAACCGTACCAACAGCTACGGTGGCGACAACCGTAGCGGCAACGGTTACGGTGGCGACAACCGTAACGGCGGCGGCGGCCGCAACGGTGGTGGCGGCGGTCGTACTGGCGGTGGTGGTCGCAATGGAGGAGGACGCGCACGCTGGCGCCCACGCTGTGGCTATTGCGGCTATTGGGGACATCTTGTTGCCGATTGTCGCCGTGCAGCGGAGGACAACCGTTCTAACAATCAGCGCTCCGGCAACTCCGCCTCGACCAGTGGTGGCGACAACTCTCACTGGCATCTGGACACCGGCGCCACGGATCACCTGACGAGTGAACTCGAACGCCTTCAGTTCTACGAGCGATATGGTGGCAAGGATCAAGTGCAAGTGGCTAATGGCTCAGTTTGTCGATTTCGCATATTGGTTATTCGCAACTAGCCGGTTCATCACTTCATCTCAACAATGTTCTTCATGTTCCCCATATTAGCAAACATCTCCTTTCCGTTTTCCGTCTTGTTTCCGATAATGACGTGTTTGTTGAATTTCACCGTCATGCTTTCTTTGTTAAGGACAAGGCCACGGGGAGAATCGTCCTTCAAGGTAGAAGTTGTGGAGGGCTCTACCCTATTCCGTTCGGCAAAGAGTCGTCCACCTCCGTCCATCACGCCTCAGCTAGTATCAAGGTCACTCCATCGCAGTGGCATCAGCGTCTAGGTCATCCATCAAATAATGTAGTGCAGTCTATTGTTCGAACAAATGAGCTTTCTTGTTCATCGTCAGATACTTCATCTCTCGTGTGTGATGCATGTCAGCGTGCTAAAAGTCATCAGTTACCCTATTCTTTGTCATCTCATGTTACTACTATGCCTCTTGAGTTAATACATACTGATGTCTGGGGTCCTGCACGTGCTTCTTCGGGGGATACAAATACTATGTTAGCTTTGTTGATGACCACTCTCGTTTTTGCTGGATTTATCTCCTCAAGAACAAGTCTGATGTTGAGCAGATTTTTTTATGCTTTCCAGGCACATGTCGAGCGACTTCTCAATGCCAAAATAAAGGCTGTCCAGTCTGACTGGGTGGCGAATATCATCGTCTTCATCAGTATTTTCAGCGCACGGGGATCTCACATCGTGTGTCCTGTCCCCACACCTCTCAACAGAACGGTATCGCTGAGCGTAAACACCGTCACCTGGTTGAAACAGGTCTTGCCTTGCTCGCCCATTCGTCTCTCCCTCTCCATTATTGGGATGAAGCCTTTCTTACAGCCTGTTATCTTATCAACCGCATGCCTACACCTGTTCTTAAAAATGAGACCCCCATTTTTCGTCTTCTCCAGGTTCAGCCAAACTATTCATCTCTACGCATCTTTGGGTGCGCATGTTGGCCCAGTCTTCGCAAATAACTCACACAAATTAGATTTCCGCTCTAACATGTGCGTCTTTCTCGGGTATAGTCCGATGCATAAGGGGTATAAGTGCTTGGACAGATCCACGGGGCGTATTTATATTTCCCGTGATGTAGTTTTTGATGAGACGGTGTTTCCGTTTGCCACACCCGGAGTTTCTGTCGACGTGTCCACTCTAGAACAATCCATCACTTTTCCATCCGATGAACCGGTTACGAGTACACCAATGCGAAACTATGACCTGACATTTTTATCCACTAACACTCCTGTGTCAGATGTTTCTTTTCCTCAGGTAACTACGGCACCTGCGTCGCTGATCGACCAGGCACACGACACTCCGTCGATCGACGTGCATGGCGCGGCCATGCACAGCCCGTCGCCCCGTGCGGTGTCTCCCGCACACGCGCCCGGCCCACCCTCGCCTGGGGTCGGCCCAGCTAACGCTGGCCAGGCGCCATCGCTCAGTGCGGCTCGTACCGCCACTGCACCCCGGCCCATCTTCGCCCGGCGTTGGCCCAGCTGCGGCTGGTCAGGACTCGCCGACGCCGTCTTCGCCAGTCCGTCGGGAGCAGCCCGTGCCGCCACCAGCCGATATCTCGGCCGCGGTACCCTCGGCTGCTCCGCATTCGATGGTGACCCGAGCACGCGACAACACCCGGAAGGAGAAGGACTATAAGGATGGGACAGTTCGTTATGATCCACGTCGACGGGCTTTCTTTGCTGCACCTGTCTCACACCGGGAAGCATTGCAGGAGCCTGCCTGGAGTGCGGCTATGGCAGAAGAGTTTGCTGCCCTCACACAGACAGGGACATGGAAACTGGTTCCGAGACCCCCCGGCGTCAATATCGTTGGCAGTAAATGGATCTTCAAAACCAAGCACCGTCCCGATGGCAGCATTGACAAACACAAAGCGCGTCTGGTGGCACGTGGTTTCACTCAGCAGCATGGGATCGACTATGGTGATACCTTCAGTCCGGTTGTGAAACCTGCGACTGTTCGTCTTGTGCTCTCGCTTGCAGTCTCTCGTGATTGGAGTCTTCGGCAAGTGGATGTTAGCAACGCTTTTCTTCATGGTTTTCTGACCGAGGATGTTTATATGCAGCAGCCACCCGGTTTTGAGGATGTCAGATATCCCTCCCATGTCTGCAAGCTACAGCGATCTATTTATGGTCTGAAGCAGTCCCCGCGTGCCTGGTATGCCCGTTTGAGTCACCTTCTTTCTCAGCTTGGTTTCACTGCTTCGAAGGCCGATACATCTTTGTTTATTTTCTCTCGGGATGGCATTCAGATTTATATGCTTGTTTATGTCGATGACATAGTCATTGCTGGATCCACTTCCGCAGCCGTTGATCGCTTAGTACATGCCTTGTCTGCTGCATTTCCTATTAAGGATATGGGTATGCTGGATTATTTTCTTGGTTTGGAAGCGTCTTACAATTCAGGGGGCATGACATTGACTCAACGCAAGTATGCGCTAGATCTTCTGCACAAAGTCAATATGGAGAATTGTAATCCTACTCTCACTCCTCTGGACACTACAGAGAGGCTGTCACGTAACACAGGGGCTGTACTTAGTACCGAGGATGCATTCCGGTACCGTAGTGTTGTTGGAGGCTTACAGTACCTGACTCTTACTCGCCCAGATATTTCATTCGCGGTGAATAAGGTGTGCCAGTTTTTATCCCAGCCCACTGAGACTCATTGGGAAGCAGTTAAGCGCATTTTGCGATATGTTAAGGGGACTCTCGAGGTGGGCTTGCAGTTTCGGAGGTCGTCATCTTCATGCATTAGCATTTTCACTGATGCAGATTGGGCTGGCTGCCCCGATGATCGTCGCTCCACTAGTGGTTTTGCTGTGTTTGTTGGACCAAATCTTATTTCTTGGAGTTCGAAGAAACAGCCCACGGTGTCGAGATCTAGTACCGAGGCTGAGTATAAGGCCTTGGCTAATGGAGCTGCTGAAGCAATATGGGTCGATTCTCTTCTTACGGAGCTTGGCATAACTCAGCAGCGTCCACCCATACTATGGTGTGACAATCTTGGGGCTACTTATCTGACGGCAAATCCAGTCTTTCATGCTCGGACAAAACACATTGAGATAGACTTCCACTTTGTGCGTGAACGAGTAGCAGCGGGTCTACTGGATGTCAGATTTATTTCTACTAATGATCAGCTGGCTGATGTGTTCACTAAACCAGCCACTAGACAGATGATAGACAGGTTTATGAACAATCTTAACCTAGTTAGAGGTTTAGATTGAGGGGGAGTGTTAAGCGTATACCTGTATATCTGTCCATACGTGTTGTACATGTACTCTGATCCCTTATAAATAGTAATGACGTGAGGGCTGTTAACCCCACGCAAACCCTAAACAATCTGTTTTTACTCCCCAAAATCTCTCGTCTTACAGACATGCAGTTCAGGAGGGTGCCCTGCAACTTCCGGGGATTGAAGGTGAACTTCTACGTCCTGCCGGGTGCCAACCCAAACTACCTCCCGCTGCTGGTGCAGTACGCCAACCGGGACGGCACCGTGGTGAAGATGGACCTCATGCGCTCCAGCAACGGCCGCCCCACGGGCCGCTGGGAGGCCATGTACCGCTCCTGGGGCTCCGTCTGGCGGTGCGACACCAGCAACGCGCTGCTGGGTCCCTTATCCGTGCGCATCACCAGTGAGTCCGGCAAGACGCTCGTCGCCAACAATGTGATCCCGGCTGGCTGGAGGGGCGGCAGCAGCTACCCGTCCAACATCCAGTTTCGGTGATTCACTCTCACATTGACGCCCATTGTTTCGGCGTCATGCGTGCCATCCATCCCTATTTACGATGGATCGGAGGATTTTAAGTTACTCTCTCCGTTCCATAAATTTGAACTAAGACAATGAGAAGAATTCTGAAACAGAAGGAGTATTAATTAGCTACATTCAGGATAATTGTGCGGATGTGCCCGACTGTGTGTATACGGGAATTGTACAATATCAAGTGTTGGATCCTCGAGCTAGCTATGTGTGCATATGATGCGATGTCGCCATGTCGGTGGTTTTGACCTCCTTTTATGAATTTATGACAAACATTGGGTGACAAGAAATTTTGAACTTGAAGTATAGCAGGACGAGTGTGCCTCTAAGGAAGAGAATGTGCATATTAAGAATATCAAATACACAAAACATTAGACCTATAACGCTTCCATCTAGGGTTTAGTAGAATCTTGTCAGTTTTCCCTCACTTTCATAGTTCAACTCGCTTTTACCCTTTTCGCTCCACCCAAGCCTCACGAATGGACAGACAGAGCGTTTTCGTCTAGTCACCCTTTCGACCGTCAATTAATGAACCAAGTTTGTAACGCGTGTGACCAATTTAACGCCTACAAGTGGGACCGGCAGAAGAGGAGTACATACAACCTCATTCGCGTCCATGCAGCTCAATGGTGTTGCCCCCTGGGCGGCAAAAGAGTTGCATCGTTGCATCGCCACCTACGCTGACACCCCGGCCGCTCCTCTGCTACGTTGCCTTCCCATGTCTTTTGTCTAGTCTGTCCCGCCGCATGTTGAGTCTGGCGAACCGAATCAATACCCCGCTTGGCGCGCGACTACTCGACGGCCATCATTACTGCTGACCCGGCCACGGATGTCTAGAAAAGCGGCAATTATCCTCTCACTTGCACTCACACCGTCTACTGAACTCCTCTTCCTAACCTTGCCACCCACGTCCGAGTCCTCTTACATGGATAGTGGTGGTGGTCGCTCCACTCCCGGTCGTGGCGGCTCCAACCGCCGCCACTGCATCATCTATTCTTGGTTTCTTGATTCGAGAGAGGGTGTAGGAGCAGTTGGTTCATGTTCGAGCTGGACCATGTTCGAGCAGGACCTCTTCACGTTCAAGCGCGACTCCTCTTAGCTCGAGAAGGAGCGGCTTTTCCCTCCGCTGGTTCATGGCATCGTAGGATGCCGATCCCGTTGCCTTTATAATCTTCAACCCGATGAGGAGGAGCAGATCCTGTCTCTGGTCTGGGCTTGGGCCGACTATCATGCCATGGAGATTATATGTACAAAGCGTTGATCTACTCGGATATTCCAGTCGATAGTAATGCAAACATTTGGAAAATGAAGATTCCATCACAAACTAAGGTGTGTGTGTGGTATCTTCGTCGAGGAATAATTCTTATAAAGAATAACCTCGCCAAGCGTAACTGGCATGGAAGTAAGATGTGTGTCTTTTGTCACCATGACGAGACAATAAAACATTTATTCTTTCAATGTAAGTTTACTCGATCTATATGGCCAGTCATCCAAATAGGATCTTCCCTATACCCCCACGTAGCATCCCGAATATTTTCGGTAATTCAGTAAACGGTATGACATAGGTTTATGTATCTTATTAGGGTGGGTGCGATTGCCATCATATGGTCGTTGTGGCTATGTAGAACTGATAATGTTTTTAACGATAAAAATTCATCTCTTATGCAAGTTATCTACCGTTGCACTTCTATGCTCCGGTCATGGACGCCACCACAGTGTGTGGGGCATCACGACCTGTTCTTGGAGGTGGCTTCGAGGATGGAGAAGGCAGCGGGTGAGTTTTCATCCAGCCATGAATGTCAACATAATCTTCGGATCTGCCTTTCACCGTCTTATACTTCTTTACAATTTCTCATCATGATATGTAATCCGCATGTTTATTTTGTTATCGTGAACTTTGTTGGGATGTGTGCATACTAATACTTAAAAAATTTAAGTAATAAATTCCCATTATCGAACAAATCATGCCATGGAGCAGGTCGGACATTCCGATGAGCAACAACATCTCATGGATACTATGCTCACTTATTGGTCGACACGGAAATCCTATAGCAGGCGAAAGTCCCTCGGTATGTGGAGGACATGCGGAAGCCTCTGACCCAGTCGTTGGCAGACCAGGAGGGAGAGAGCAAGCGAAAGGCTCCCAAGGAGGTGGAGGGCAGGGGCAAGGGCCCGATCGAGGTTGTCGCTGCCGCCTCCACGACAAAGACGTCGGCGTGGACTGAAAACAATTGTAGATCGAGTGAGAAATACTTGTATTTGGTTTACAGTTATGATAGAAAAATAGATTTGTAATTGAGTTTATGTATAATTATTTTATAGAAATCAGTGAGGAATATTAGTAATTCCGTCTGTTCACTTCTATAAGACATTTTAGTAAGCTTAATTTCCTTGCCAAAACATTTTGTAATAGTTAAGTTTGTATAATTACATAGAGAACTGATTGCGTTGAGAAAAGCTTGAATTGATTTTATGTTGACCAAATCGAACACTTGCATACATTGCCAAATCAAACACTAGCACAATAGTCTTGCAACCATAACCTGTTGACCAAATCAAACACTTAGACACATTGACAAATTACCATTTCACATTTTTTACACAAATTATATCATATGGGAGGCACAAACCCTGAATATCTTGAATTTTTTAGCTTTTAGATATATTCCACTCATTAAATGAGTTTAATGAATTTTCTGAAATTAATTCAAATTTAAACTACAAGTGTGTTATAGTTTGGCACCAAAATTAGAGAAGAAACAAATGACCGTAGTCTGCCACGATTATATGTGGTAGCACCAGAAAAGGCCGGAAAATTCACCCATTTGATATGAATGCTCACGCGGACAGTTTTGTGGAAACTTCCTTTTTTGTGTTCTAGTTTTAAATAAAAATCCTTTTTAGTGTTCTAGTATTAAATAAAAAAATCATAAACTTCATAACCCTTCATAAAATGGACTACATTGTCTGAACATTCATGAATTTCGAACCAAATGACCAAGGTCATCCATATATATCCATGGTTAAGTTATTTATCTCATGGCCAAAATCGGCACGAACGAGGATTTTAACATATTAAACAAAATTGCGAAACAAAGACTCTATAATTTTTTGATTTTATTTTTATTTTTTACTGTCAAAATTGTAAATTTTTTATTAAGGTGGTACCCCAAATAAAATTGGAAAATGGAATTTCACATTTTTCACACAAAGAATATTTTATGGGAGGCACAATCCATGAATATCTTAATTTTTTAGCTTTTTAACTATATTTCACTCATTAAATGATTATAATGATATTTATAAAAATTAATTAAATTTAAACTACAAGTATGTTATAGTTTGTTCAAGTATTTGAAACAAAATCACAAAAACATATTCTACCATGATTCTATGCGGTAACAAAAAACATATCAGAAAATTCGCCCCATAGCTATGAGTGGTTACACGGCCATTTTTTGCCCTATTTTTTCGAAAATTGCATAAATCCAGAAATTTTTTAAAAAATGGAAATCCAGTGAGAAGCATCCTTCTTGGTATGGTAATTTAAAAAAAAAATCATAAACTTGCAATATTATTTTATATGATAAGCCTCCACAAAATGGACGGCCTCAAAGTACAACGATGCCGCCTAGACGGGGTGAATAAGAGGTTTAAAATAATTATGGTTTATAATTGAATAAATGTGTAATAAAACAAGCGTTTAATTTAACAAGCACAAAACATAAACAGCGTAGTTTAACCTATGTGCACTAACAAAGTAAACTAAGTAAGATACACAACTATGTGATAGTAAGATATATAACCTCAAACTCGATGGCTATCACAAACTAAATGCACAAGTAATGGTTCAGATATAGAGTTAACCGAGGACACGAAGAGAGGAGGTTATCCTGAAGTTCCTTCATCAAAGGCCGCTCCATCCATGTAAATTTTGTCTATGTGCAAGGGGTTGTGCATGGGATAAAGCATAATAAAGTCCCGGACCTAATGTTAAAGTTGGACATATCGAAGGATTTTGACTCGGTCTCCCAGGTTCACCTCCATGTGGATTGGGTGGATCGCATCTCTTCTTAGCAACAGTTCCACGAGGGTGATTGTGAATGGCGATTTCACGGATTAGATAGGCATATGTGTGGCTTACGCTGAGGTGACCCGATACCCCCCCTCCCCTCTTTGTTCTGGTAATGGACTCGTTGGGCAAGATCTTGGAAAATGCTAAAAACGATCTCATTCTTCCACCCGTTGGAATAAGGTTTTTGAGGTTTTGGGCCTCCTTTTATGCGGACGATCTGTGATTTTCTTGAGGCGAGACCTTGGTGATTTGCAGGCCACGATTGGTATCCTACAGCTGTTTGGTGATGCAATTGGTCTATGCATAAATCTGGCTAGAAGCACCATAATCCTGGTGGCAGCCTCCAGCATTGCTCTGAACTTTGTCGCTACCATCTCCGATTGCAGCTTATCTAGCTTCCCATGTTAGTATCTTGGTCTACCTCTATCGGGAGAGAAACTAAAAAGGTTTGAATTTCAGCACCTCTTGGACAAATTCATGAAAAAGCTTGCTTGTTGGAAAGTCATGCTTATCTACATGGAGGGAAGGCTAATCCTTGTGAATTCTATCCTCGCGGCGCTACCAGCATACCAACTCATGGCCCTTTTCCATCCTCAATGGCTACTAAATCAACTTTATAAGATTCGTAGAGCATTTCTTTGGTCGGGTAGTGACAAGGTCTCCGGAGGAAAGTGCGTAGTAAATTGGGGGCACGGTTTGTTGCTGAAGAAGATGGGTGGGCTTGGTGTTCCAAACCTTGGTCTCAGGGTAAGGTGTCTTTGGCAGACACGTTCCGATCCTACCAAGCCTTGGTCTTGTCTTTAACTTCCTCTAGATCCAACTATCCATGCATTGTTCCGTGCTTCGACCACTATCTTGATCGGCGATGGCCGCTCCACCTCGTTTTGGAAAGGTCACTGGATTCAGCACATGACATCGTGTGACCGTTTTCCAACCATGTATAAGCACTCTAGAAGAAGGATGATCTCAGTCCGAGGGGCTGGCCTATACAGAACATGTCTTGGTTCGAGTTGATCAAGCTTAATCTATATGTCCAAGTATATGAATATTTGTTGCTTTGGGATCTTATCGAGTTACCTCCTTCGGTGATGTTCCCAACTCCATTATCTTGCATTGGATTGCTGATGGTACCTACACAACATCGTCGGCTTACCACGCGCAGCTTACTCAACGTCTGCTGCCTAAACTTATTAGAAGGCGATGGCGCTCCCTCATGCTCTTGGTGTGGTGGATGCTTTGGAAGGAGAGGAACAAGAGGAGACAGTGCCTTAGGTTGAGTGGCACAACCGTTGAAGATCAAAAGCTCCCCTCCCTGCCAATGGTTGGACGAATGGTCCTGGGACCCTGCCACACGCGGGTTCTACCGTCCAACGAACTGGCCCCGAGGAGGTTCGGCACGTGCGTGATGCGGTCAGGTTGGTGGACGACCGGGCGCTTCTTCCCGTTGATCGGACGGGCCCCAGGGAGATTGTGGTGGGGGTGGGTGCTACCGTTGGTTCAACGGGCCCCACAGGTGGTGATGGCAATCCCAAGGCTACCTAGTTGGAGCCAATGTTGAACGCGTTCTTCCGGAGATGGGTGCAGCGGGCCCCACAAGTGACGCGATGGTGGGCGAAACTCCTGTGCGCCAGGTCCGGATCGAGGGTGCAGCCGCTAGGGATGCGGGCCCCACAAGCAGTGAAGAGCAATAATTGACAGTTTGCGTGGGCTTGGGTGCCTCAGATTTTGATGTTGGTTCTTTCGTTGATCTTGTACGTGCAGAAGGGATCAAAGGAGGCTCTGCACAAGAAATTCAAAAGGAGATCATGTCAATTTGTTCATCTCGACTGACTCGGTGTGCAGGTCGGGGTCGGTGGGCTGGGGAAATGAGGAATACTTCGAGGTGTCCCTCACACAACATGGAGATGGTTCTGAAGACCACTCGGATGACGGGTCCCCTGGGGTGTTGGGCCGGTATCGTATGATCCGGATACACTGATTGGGTCGTCAGATGCACATCAAGTCAGTAGGTTGTGGGCGTTCTATACTGGGCTGCTCAAGAAGCTGGCCCTGCCACTTTTGCGTGAGGTGGAAGCTTCTGTGATCCCTAGTGCTGGGGTGGTGCCATGCACTCCGAAAAGACAGACCCGTAGATCCGGGATCCCTTGATCTACGAGCAAGTCACTCATGAAGGCTTCTGCTGTAGGAAAATGTGCTCCTAAAGGCTTTAGGAGTTGTCCCGAATAGTATGGTGGTTAAGGAAAAGGCCCTAGAGGAGTTCCACGTCTTGTTTGACTCTCCCATGAAGGATGATCATCTGCGTGTTGTGGCTTCCATATTTGGTAAGGTTTTGCCACCGCCAGAGAATATGCACCAGCAAGGGAGGCAACCTGTGTGCGCCCATTGATGGGACAGGTCCCAAGGAGGGGAGGTGTATGCTAGTGTTCTTATGGATCCAAATATTGAGATCTTGAGCTGGAACCATCGTGGATTGAATGATCCCGCCAAGAGGGATTCTGTAAGGAGTTTTGTGGAGTCTGTAAGTGTGAATCTTGCATGCTTGCAAGAAACTAAGTTGAATAATGTTGACCGCTACGTTGTCCTTCAGTGCCTTAGAACATCCTTTGGTGGATTTGCGTTTTTGCCCGCAATTGAGACTAGAGGTGATATATTGGTTGCTTGGGATACGTCGGCGTTGAGTATTGGCCATATCAGTGTCGACTCGTTCGCCCTAACGGGGAAAGTCACCACTCCTGCCAATAGAAGTTGGGATCACTCTGGTCTACGGTCCACAATCGGATCCGGAGAAGATTCAATACCTCCAGGAGCTCTCGGAGCGGAGGACCTTATGTCCTCAGCCCTGGCTCATTGTGGGGGACTTTAATATGATTCGGTCTACGGCCGAGAATAATAACGTCAATCTGAATAGAAACATGATAAATCGATTCAGGCAGTTTGTATACTTGGAGTAATGAGAGGTTTTTTCAACCATGACACGTATTGACAAGAGCCCTGGCTTCGGTGGACTGGTATATCTGTCACCCTGACTGCATTCTGCAAGCTCTTTCCAGCAATGTGTCAGACCATACTCTACATCTCTCTTTGTGTGCTGCTGTGAGGCCTATGAGACGGTTCAAATTTGAGATTTTTTGGCTAAAAATGGAGGGTTTTGAGGAGGCCGTCAAAGAAGGTTGGAGGTGCGATGAAGAAATTGCGGATCCTCTCAAGCGTATAAATGCTTTATTCAGGAACCTTGCTAGTCACTTGCAAGCATGGGGACAGAAAAGAGTGGGAAACATCAAGATATAGCTGGCCATCGCAAATACAGTAATATTTAGGTTGGACGATGCTCAGGATAGAAGGCACTTGTCTGCTAGAGAGGAATGGCTTCGACGTATGCTCAAATTGGCAATCTTGGGGCTCTCTTCCTTGGAGAGAACAATGGCTAGGCAGAGGTCCAGAATTAGATGGCTCAAGGAGGGGGATGCAAATACAAGGCTTTTCCATGTCATTCTGGTGGTACGTGTGGAGGGTAACTTGATCACTGAGCAAGCGCAGAAGGAGGAAGCTTTCTATCAGGCACATTATGGGTTGCTGGGAAAACTGCAGACTAGGGAGGCCACCTTGGACCTTGACTTCATCGAGCTGCAGACTCTAGACCTCAGTGAGCTGGATGGGCCTTTTACGTAGGAGGAGGTTCGGAGCACTATCAAAGAGCTCCCTGTTGATCGCGCCCCTGGGCCCGACGGCTTTTTGGGGGCCTTTTATCACAAGGCTTGGACAATCATTAAACAAAATGTCATGGCAGCTTTGCAGAAACTTGCAGTTGGAGATGGGAGGGGCTTTGTGAAGAGTAATAGAGCCTTAATGGTGTTGGTACCCATAAAGCCTGATGCAGTTGAGGTCGGCGACTACAGGTCGGTCAGCTTAGTGCATAGCTTCTCTAAACTGTTCTCGAAACTCCTCGCCTCGGAAACAGATTAGGGGATCTCGTCAGCACAAACTAGTCAACTTTCGTAAGAGGACGCAGTCTGCATGCCAATTTTATGCTAGTAAGGCAGATGGACCGAAAAATAAACACTCGAAGGGAGAAGGGGGTCCTGTTGAAGCTTGACATCGCTAAAGCCTTTGATTCCTTGTCTTGGTCATTCCTGTTGGAAGTGTTGCGGAAGTTCGGTTTCAGTGATGGTGCAAACTGATCTCCTTGTTGCTCCGTACGGCTAGTACAAAAATCTTGGTGAATGGAGTGCCCGAGAAGAGAACTACCCATGCTAGAGGATTGAGACAGGGGAGCCCATCTCCTCCATGTTGTTCGTGTTAGCTATGGAGGTTTTCACATGCACTATCACTAGGGCGGTTCTAGAGGGTCTGTTTTCCCCCATGTCGGGCTACACGGTGAAACAACGTTTGTTAGTTTACACTAATGATGTGGTACTCAGGCCACTGGAAGGGGACCTGAATGCTGCCAGACAGATCTTGCACATTTTTGGTGAGGCGTCTGGCCTGCAAGTTAACTATGCTAAGACTTTAGCAACGCTCATCCGTGGGAAGGAGACTGATGAAGCTTTGGTAGCACATGCACTGAATTGCAACATTGTGGGGTTCCCAATAAAGTACCTAGGGCTCCAGTTGGCCCTAACGTCCGCTCACAAAAGGAGAATGGCAACGGATGCTTGACCAGGTTCTCAGGTGTGTGCCATCTTGGAAAAGTGGAATGATTGCGAGGGCAGGTAGACTTACCTTAGACAAGTCTATGGTAGCATCCAGGCCGGTCCATCAATTGTTGGTGGCCGCGACTCCTTGTTGGTTATTGGAAGAAATCGACAAGTGGATGAGGGGGCTCTTTTGGTCAGGGTCGGAGCATGCACTAGGGGGGCAATGCCTGGTTGCGTGGGAGAATGTTTGCAAACCAATATGTTTTGGAGGTTTGGGGGTGAAGAACTTGGGGCTTTATGGTTTAGCCCTTAGACTCAGATGGGAATGACCGAGGAGAACGGATGAGTCTAGACCTTGGCAAAGGATGCCAGTTACGAGAGCTACTATGGATACGGATGTGTTCAATAGCCTGGTACGAATTCGAGTGGGGAATGGAAAGAAGACCCTATTTTGGAAGGACGTGTGGTTGGATAGGCTGGCGGTATGCGATATTGCGCCCCTCTTGCGGGATACGGTCAACACAAGAACAACCAATAAGAGGGGACTTCCTACGAGGCCCTAAGAGAAAACAGGTGGATGTCTGACGTCAAGTCCACATTTGACTTGAGAATGACAGCTCAATGTGTAGATTTGTGGCTGATCATCCAGAGGAGGCATAGGGAGGATACGAGGGAGGACGAGTTCAGCTGGCCGGCTTCGGCATCAGGCGTATACTCGGCCAGCTCTACTTACAAAATGCTCATGCAAGGCCTCATCAGATTCCCTCTCGCCAAAGGGATCTAGAAATGTTGGGCTCCTGGGAAGAGCAGGATTTTCATGTGGATTGCACTCCAATATAGGATTTAGACGTCAGAGAGGCGTGCGAGACACGGCCTTCCGGACCAGCCTGAGGCATGCCGGCTATGTTTGAAGGAAGTCGAGACCACTGACCATCTCTTGCTCCAATGCGTCTACGTGCGGCAGGCCTGGTGGATATGTTCCCAACACCTGCGAATCCAAATCTCGTTACCCACCTGTAGTGATACCTTGGAGAACTGGTAGCTGACGGTAAGGGATAGATTCAGAGACAAGCAGCAGAAGGCTTTTGACTCGTTCATGACTCTTGTGTGCTGGAGAATTTGGAAGCAGCGCAATGCAAGGGTGTTTGAAAACGCTAACCAACTTAGGAATGAAGTAGAATCAGCAGCTAGGATCTTTGAGGACCTGAAACTTTGGGTGGCTGTGGGAGCCGGAGTGGGAGTTATCTTTCGGGAGTAGTCCTTTAGCTGTATGTGAGAGTGTGTGTTGCGACAGCTGAGTTGTTCGCAACTTTCGTTGTGGCTCTCTTTGTAACTCAAGCTCTTTTCCTCTACAAAAATCAGGTATGCAATTGTATACCCTCTAAAGAAAACCTAAGGCACTGGCCGCGATTATCATGGTGGCGCGTTCTGGTGGCGCTCTGCGCAAGCCGTGGCCGTTGAGCATTGGATGGGGATTTCGGTCGAATTCTAGATCCCCTTGTATATATTTATTTCCTTTCTCTTGGGTACTCCGGCCTAGTTCTTGACCATTTTTCATTTTTATCTTTCTTAAAACTTTGTATTTCCGCCATAAGTCGGAGTTCCTCATAATGAAATGAAGCAGCACTCCGCTGCCTTCCGTTTAAAAAAAAAAATTGTTGAGTATGTGACTTCATAGTCCTACACACTTAAACCGGAGCCTCCATTCCTTCATGATTTTCTCCGTAGCCATGTTACCTTGTTGCTCTAAAGTCTACTCCAATCAAGATAAATTGGTGTAGTGTATATACACCTATTAAGCACAAAGCATCATTTGAGTCAA
>JAPCYS010000080.1:0-47298 GCA_028641055.1 Alopecurus myosuroides
GGCTCTCCTCCGGCCGCGCCTCGCCGGGGATCTCCTCCACCCGCGTCTCGACGGGGATATCCTCCAGCCGCGCCACGCTCTCCTCCAGCCGCGTCTCGCCAGGATCTCCTCCAGCCGCGTCGGGGCTCTCCTCTAGCCGCACCTCGCCGGGGCTCTCCTCCAGATGCGCCTCGCCAGCCAGCCAGCACGCCCAGGCGCCAGCCATCCAGGTCGAGTTCCTCCGCTACATCTTGACGCCACCCGGGCCCACACAAAATATAGGAGGCACATATTATAGAAGTGCGCCTCCTATACATACATTATAGGAGACGCATATGGCCACATGCGGCTCGCATAACCTGAGGCCAGGAGGCTATGGTCCCCACATGAAGTATGTGAGGCACATATTTTGGAACATGCGCCTCCTATATATGCATTATAGGAGGCACATCTTCGAAATGCGCCTCGCATAATTTATAGGAGGCGCATTTGCCAATATGCGCCTCGAGCCCTTATTTCCTCCTAGCTCTAGTGTAGGTGAGTTGAACTTGAGCAAGGGATCTAGGTCTGGGTGACTGGGTCCGATCTTTTATTTCTGGTATGCGATACAAGTTACCCTAGCTAGACGTCTTATAACCCGAAATAGAGCTTTCCATCCATGGCATCTTCACCGTCTATCTGCCTAGATCCGACGTCTCAAATAATCCCGCGAAAAAAAAACGTACGCATGATACCGCAAAGCATCCATAGGATCGATTACCCGAATACAACTTGCCGCCGTTGGCCATCGAGGATGCAACATAGACTAACTCACACGTTCTCTTGACCGGTCTGAAACGCCGAGGGCATGTACGTGTCTTAAGACTAATGTTCCTCCGATCGTTCATAATTTGCATGTGACAAACTCTGCCAATTAGTGCACATGGTATACTCTTATTCTTACTAGCAAACGTGCACGTGCCTTGCTACGGGTAAAAAAAAACGCACTTGCATGAGTACTCATATGCGATGGCAAGCACAAACATGTGAAATCATGGGTCAATGGAGATTCCGGATAGAATGTTCGTGGCGGCATCTATGGCGACATTTTCAAGTCTAAGGGTAGCAGTGACGCATGCCGAGCTCACCGGGCAACGGTTGCCCATAGGAGGATGGAGAACCCTCACTCACATGTGGGGTTAAGTTTGCGAGACTCGAGGAGTGAATAGCCGACTCGAGGATGAAAATTCTTTGCAGTGTGCCGTATATCGGAGGTCCCGAAGATACCCGGGGAACTTACTTGGCCGCACCGGGGGGTGGTGTGGGCCCCCCAGGCCTCCACCGCCTCTGCCCTTTCCCCTATTTATTCCCTCCGAGGCAAAAACCCTAGAGATATATTGTTTTCGCCCGAGAAACATCCGAGGCCGCCATCACCGTCATCCCGAGACCGGGAGGGTTCTGGATCTCTCACCGGCACCCTGCCGGAGGGGGAAATCATCAACAGAGGGGTCTACACCACCATACTCTCCTCCGAAGTGATGCGTGAGTAGTTAATCCCTAGACTACGGGTCCATAGCAGCAGCTAGATGGTTGTTCTCTCCACTTTGTACCTCATGTTTAGATCTTGTGGGCTGCCTAACATGATCAAGATCATCTTTATGTAATGCTACATGGTGTGTTTGCTGGGATCAGATGAATTTTGAATGCTATGTCTTTTGATTATTAATCTATCATGCTATCTTCATGCATATGTTATTTATGATCTCGCATGCTCTCCGTTGTTAGTGATGAGATCTGGCCAAATAGATGCTAGTAACTCCAAGAGGGAGTATTTATGCTCGATAGTGGGTTCATGCCTCCTTTGCATCTGTGCTTGAGTGACAGAAACGTGACGGATCGAGGATGTGCTGTGCCATTAGGGAGAAAACAGCAATGCTTTGTCTAAGGATGATGTTATTGTTTACATTACACACTTTGCTTACTGCGATTATCTGTTGCTTGCAACTTAATACCCAACGTTTGTTCGGGTGATATTCGGAGGATGGATTATTAGTCATAGATGCAGTTAGATAACGGTCTATGTATCTTGTTGTAATGCCCGCATGAATTACATAGTAATCTTTATATCTTGAATATGCACTACGGTGCGGTATTCCTTTCTGTCAATTACCCAGCTGTAATTTGCTCACCACACATGTTATTTATCTTTCACGGAGAGACACCACTAGTGAACTGTGGACCCCGGTCTTTTTTCCTCACACTAATAAATCACCTACTGCTTTCATACTGCTCTCATACTGTTCCTACTATTTTCTACACCATACGATTAACCTCTTTCTGTTCAGCAACTGGTGAGATTGACAACCTCACCGCTTTGTTGGGGAAAAGTGATTTGATTGTGTTGTGCAGGTTCCACGTTGCTTCTGAACAGGTAATGCGCCCTGCCATCTCAGCTGCTTCACCTTTTAAGTTACTCCTTCCTTCTACTAGTCGATTAAGCCTTGGTTTCTTTCTGAGGGAAAACTTGCTGGTGCACTCTTCATACCTTCCTCTTGGGCTCCCAACGAACGTGTATTTACACATCAAGCATATTTTCTGGCGCCGTTGCCAGGGAGGAAAATAATTTCTGCAAGGGGAGTCTCTCACTTACAATCTCTTTACATTGTTTTAGTTTTGCTTGTTTTTTTTTATTTTATTTTGTCTTGTTGCTTCAAAAAACACAAAAATATTAGTTCTTATTCTAGTTGTTATTTTGCTTTATCATGCTTTCTATCAATGGTTGATGTCTTGAAATTAGATCTTACAGGAAAGGTGAGTTCACATGAACAAAAAAATTATTATAAGGAACACCGCTTGTCACAAAAAGGGAAACACTTATGGGAACAAAATAATAAATTGCATGACTATGCTAGAAACTTGTGTTCTACTTATAATGTTACTTATTGCTTTGATAAATCTCGTTATAGTAGGAGGTATAAACACCTCCCTTTTCAATGTGAGTATAATAATGATGTTACCATATCTTCTTATGTTAAGGGAATTATGAATTTTATGATGTGGAACAAATTGAAAAAAATTATTGCTTGGAAGGGTGCATTCGAAATTGCTTATTTGCTTGGAAGTATTGATGATGCACCTTATAAATATGATTTATGGTATACTCGAATATTGCTTTGATAATTATAAGGATTCTAATTACTACATACTTGATTATCTTAATAGATTCTCTCCCCCAAAGGGAGAGACTAATGCCTTGCAGGAACCTATGGAAGAAGAAATTGCTGAAACTGGAATCTCATTCGATGGAAAATAGGAGGAAGAATGGAACCCATGTCTACCTCCAAACGAGAGTAACTATTTAACTCATAATTGTGATGATCCTATTGATTCTTTTGAAATATCTCTTTTGATGAAATTGATACTTGCTACTCGTGATCTTGATACTACTATGAATGAAACTTGTGAGAATGATATTGGTACTGTTATTTATGAGAATCCATGCTACTTTGATAAATCCTATGAGAATCATCTATTTATTCCAACTATTGATATGCATAATAAAAAAGCTTGCTTAGAAAATTTATATGACGATAATGATCTAGATGATGGTCCTATGTTACTTGATGATATAAATTATAATGGTACTAAAAATAGGATTGCTATAATGTGTCATATACCTTTTATGAATGATCAATCATCTCGTTTTGATATTGCTAAAAGTGGAAAAAAGATGAGCTGATTTTAAATTTTGATCCCACTCTTTTCGAGGTTGATAGGAATTGTGTGCTTTAGACCATGACAAACATGCTTTATATGATAATTATGTTGTTGAGTTTGCTCATGATGCTACGGAAAATTATTACGAGAGACGAAAATATGGTTGTAGAAATTTTCATATTACTAAAACACCGCTCTTTTGTTGAAAGTTTTGAAGTTGCTCTTGTTCTACCTTCCCATGATTACTAGTTTGAGCTTCTTAATTTATTTATTTACAAGATTCTTATGCATATGAAGTGGGCTAGACTTAAAATTTTATACTTGATTCTTGATGATTTCTTTTGCTTAATTCATATTTCTTGTGTGAGCATCTTCTTCACTTGAAAACACTTCATCCATTTTTCTAGGCCTAGCTAAAGGCGTTAAAGAAAAGCACTTCTTGGGAGATAATCCATGGTTTTAGTTTGCTCTGTTTTTATCTGTTTTCTTTGACTCAAGGGGTTGTACTTATGTAGCAACTCCTCTGTATCTTCTTTTCATGTTTTAGTAGTGCCAATTAAAATTCTGACGAGAGTTGGAGTTGGTTTTCGGATTTTTTTTCTGCGTAGAAAAACAGATTTCTACTGTCCGTCGTAAAAATCGTATAAAATCCTGGAAGATCGGAATGACCTGAAATTATTTGCTTATTACTGGGCTAATTCTAAAACTTTTTGTTCTTTGGGTTTTTCGATTGAGCAACTTAAGCGTATCTAAAAAAATCGTCTTTATAGATTGTTTGGTTTTGACAGATTCTGCCATTTTTCATACATTGCTCTTTTGCGATGGCAAGTGGATTTCTTTACTTCACGAAACATCAGAGATTGTAGGTAATGTTTAAAATATCAATAGAACTTGTTTCATACATAACCCATGGATTTTATTTGTTGCACTAACCCCTCTAATGTGATTACTCTTTGAATATGGTGTGAAGGAAGTTTTCAAGTGTCAAGAAAGAAGTGATATATGTGATCAAGAAGAGTGCAAGGTCAAAGCTTAGGGATGCCCCCGTGGTTCATACAAGCATATTTTATAAGACTCAAGCATATAATCTTGGAGGTTTCCCAAGGCATCCCCTTCTTCATCAACTATCTATCGGGTCACTTCTCGTGAGGCTATATTTATTCGCTCACATCATGAAGTTTACTTGGAGCGTCTGTTTGTTTTTCTTTTGTTTTTTTTTTTCCTTGCTGCAATAATATCATTGGACCTAGAATACTTTTTGGGAGACACGCTCCGCTTTTCATTTGAATACTTGTTATGCTAGTATTCTTAGTTTTTTTCTTATAGTTACTGCGAAAATTCCTGTTTAGCTCTTGTTTTCATTGCATCTCTTATTCAGAGCTGTTAGTTTTAGTAGTGTTATGTGAGTACTATCATCTTTTCTTGTTGTATCATTTAGAGTATTTATGTTAAAACATATTTTGCATGGTGCTTGTTGGGAAAAGAAACTGCTGCTGGAAGTAGAATTTTTAACGGTGCAAGTAGAAGCTTGTATAGACTGTGGCTAGAATTTCATATCATGATAGATGTTATCTAGTTTTAGATCCTTGTGGTTATGAGTATCATTATTAGTCTCAAATAGCTGAGAGTGTTTAATGAGCCATTGAAGGAATCATGAGTTGTTCTTGTCATATTGAAGCATAAATTTGTGGTACTCTCCTTTGAATGTTTTATTTGGTTAACTTGGCGCATGCTCACACCATGTTTATGACTATGAACCAGTCACCAATAGCCTCTATGATCATTTAATTTTAGAATTTGTGGTACCACTTATGATTTGATTAATGATGTTTATATCGCTATGCATGATTATGTCTCTTATGCTCTCTTGATTTGTCGCTCCGAGTCTTTTGCTAGCCTCCACCTGTACTGAGTATGGAATTCTACTCGTGCATCCAACTCCCTAAAACCAAAGTTCCCATTGTGTCCACCATACCTACCTATATGTGGTATTTAACTGCCACTCCAAGTAAATTGCTCATGTGTTATCTTTAAAACCTTCAAAATTATTCCTGCTTTGTGTTCATGTTTTTGCTCATGAGGATGTAAATAGAGAATATTTATCTCACTTGTTGATTGGATTTCACACTCTGGACTAGTGGCTTCATCCGCTATTTCCAATTGATAGAAGAGCGGCAGCGGCCCAGCCCCAAATTAATACACACAAACTCTCTTCACATTTTTGCCCCTGATTTATCAGTCAAAGCATAATAAATAAAAGAGAAACAGGGATGACCTTCTAGACCAGTTGCGTCCTTCATATGGGATCCGCTCTTGTGAAATTTAGTTGGCTTGTGACGTACTGTATTTTCTGTTTACCATACGTTGACATTATCATACACCTCCCAAAATATCGACACTCCTCCATGGTATGTGGTTGTTGGCAGGCACCCGAGGATTCGGTTAGCCATGGTTTGTGTAATATGGATGGGAGGAGTGTCAAACCTTTAATACCTCGTTTAATAAAATAAAAGCTCTAGCACATGAGTGATCCATGCTTCCCTCTGTGAAAGGGTCTTTCTTTTACTTTTATGTTGAGTCTCCATCTTCTAACTTTATGCACAGTTGAGAGAGCATTTTTGCCATTCTGAGTTTTATGTGCATCTGTCCCAGAAACATTATTAATTTATTCATGATATGTTATTGCTAGTTCTCTTATTTGTTGTAGTCTTCTCATGAACTTGAAGGTGTCCTGGCATTTATGTTTTGCCTCACTTTAAGGACTTGCGAAATACCACTTTGCCATGCTTTCTTTATACTTGAAACACAATATATATTTGTTTGCATTGTTATTCATGATCTTTTATTTGAGTTCCTTCTCCTGATGAAAAGTGATTGCTATGCTTTATTATTAAAGTTCTATCATGTTTGTGTCTAAGTTCTATGATCTCAGTTTACATATGCTTTTACATTACATTTTGATGATCAAGTTTATGTTAGTAGCATGTCACCTCAGAAATTATTTGTTTTTATCGTTTATCTACTCGAGGACGAGTAGGAACTAAGCTATACACATGTTTGCTATACACATTTTGATTAAATAACGTATCCCTAATTTCGGATGTTCCATGATGTTTCATGTTATTTCCCACATGTTTGCTATACACTTTATGTCATTTTTAACGATTTTCTAGACTAACATATTGACAAGATGCCACAGAGGCAGTTCCCTGTTTTCTGCTGTTTTTAGTTTCAGAAAAGTTGTTCTCGAAATATTCTCGGAATTGGAAAATTCGAAGCCGGGGAGTCTTAGAAATCCGGGAGGTTCCACGGAGCCCCGAAGAGACCCGGAGGGGGCCCTCAGGGGCCCACACCATAGGGGGCGCCCCCCTTGGCCGCGCCGGGGGTGGTGTGGGCCCCCCAGGCCTCCACCGCCTCTGCATTTTCGCCTATTTATTCCCCCAGAGGCAAAAACCCTGGAGATATATCGTTTTCACCCGAGAAGCACCCGAGGCCACCGTCACCGTCATGCCGAGACCGGGAGGGTTCTGGAGCTCTCCATGGCACCCTGCCAGAGGGGGAAATCATCGCCGGAGGGGTCTACACCACCATGCCCTCCTCCAAAGTCATGCGTGAGGAGTTCATCCCTAGACTACGGGTCCATAGCAGTAGCTAGATGGTTGTTCTATCCACTCTGTGCCTCATGTTTAGATCTTGTGAGCTGCCTAACATGATCAAGATCATCTTTATGTAATGCTACATGTTGTGTTTGCTGGGATCTGATGAATGTTGAATGCTATGTCTTTTTATTATCAATCTATCATGTTACCTTCATGGATATGTTATTTATGATCTTGCATGCTCTCCGTTGTTAGTAGATGTTCTGGCCAAGTAGATGCTAGTAACTCCAAGAGGGAGTATTTATGCTCGATAGTGGGTTCATGCATTTTTTGCATCTGTGCTCGAGTGACAGAAACGTGACGTATGGAGGATATGATGTTGCCATTAGGGAGAAAACAACAATGCTTTGTTTAAGGATGATGTTATTGTTTACATTACACACTTTTCTTACTGCGATTATCTGTTGCTTGAACCTTAATACCCAACGTTTGTTCGGATGATATTCGGAGGGTGGATTATTAGTCATAGATGCAGTTGGATAACAGTCTATGTATCTTGTTGTAATGCCCGCATGAATCACATAGTAATATTTATGTCTTGCATATGCACTACGGTGCAGGCTTCATTTATGTCAATTGCCCAGCTATAATTTGTTCACCACACGTGTTATTTATGTTTCACGGAGAGACACCACTAGTGAACTGTGGACCCCGGTCCTTTTTCCTCACACTGATAAATCACCTACTACTTTCATACTGCTCGCATACTGTTCATACCGTTTTTCTTACTATTTTCCAGACAATACGTTTAACCTCTTTGTGTTCAGCAAAAACAGTGAGATTGACAACCTCACTGTTTCGTTGGGACAAAGTGATTTGATTGTGACTGTGGGCCACGATGGCAATCCGGCCTTTGGCCAATGCGGGACATACCCCTAGTTTGCATATATCCGACACTATTTGTTGCAACTTGGAAGCCAAAGTTTCTGCCAGATTAATCAAGAGACTATTTGTTGCAACTTGGAAGCCAAAGTTTATGCCAGGATTGATCAAGAGCATCTCTTGTAAATCGTTCCGAGGAAAACTAAATAGAAAAGTGGGTTTGGTGCCCGGACTCCAAAGCCCTTATGTATACAAAATTGTAAAACCACAACTTAAAATCTCAAAATATATATATATATATATATATATATATATATAGGAAAAATTGTTTCTACTCCCGGGTGTAGCTACACCCACGTCTCATATACTGCCGTACGGAGGTATGTGTCATACTTTTTCGGTGAGTATGTTATATACTATATCTAAGATAGTTCAAAATAATTTACGTGAAAATTATAAAAATGAGCATGCAGTTTTCACTAATATTCAAAATACCGGTATATATGTACGTAAAAAGGAGTAGAAAAATTACAAATACTACATGAAAAGTAGTATATATACTGCCGAAATAGAATATATACTGCATACTACCTGTACATACTCTCTGGTATGATATATACTACATACATCACACTAAACACATGTGGTGTAGCTACACCCGGGAGTAGCATGAATTTGTCCTATAGGGAAAATGGTTTCTACTCCCGGGTGTAGCTACACCCACGTCTCATATACTGCCGTACGGAGGTATATGTCGTATTTTTTTGGTCTGAGTATATTCATATACTATATCTAAGATACTCCAAAACAGGTTACGTGAAAATTATTAAAGTGAGCATGCAGTTTGCACTATATATTCAAAATATCGGTATATATGTACATATAAAAGGACTATGTATAAAAATTACACATACTACAGAAAAAGTAGTATATATACTGCCGAAATAGTAATATATACTGCATACTACCCATACATACACTCCGGTACGATAGATAGTTCATACATCATACTAAACACATGTGGGTGTAGCTACACCCGGGAGTAGCATAAATTTGTCCTATATATATATATATATATATATAGGTAAAATAAGAGGGGCACCATGGAGCATGGACACCAAGATCTCCAACCGTTTGATCGCTTTATAAATCGCAACAGAGGACACGGGTATTTCGGCAAAAAAAATGGGTCTAACCCGTTAGTGCATTTCATTTGAAGCAAGGGTAGACCAATTTGATTTGTTTCCTAATTATTTTTCATGCAGGACCTGCCGTACATGACACGCATCAAAATTTGAATTGTTTCCTAAAAATAGGCAAGCTTGTGCTTGACGTGTTTCCTTATATTCTAATCAGTCCTACCTTCTATGTTTCCTTCCCACTATATAACCTCTGCGGACTCAATGTCTAGATCAGTAATGCGATCATGATCCGGCCGGCCGGTCGGCGCATATGAGCACCTAAAGCTTGCAGGAAGTCAAATGCTCTTCTGTTTCTAGCCCTTTTTCCCTAGATTTATCTATCGATTGAGGTATGATTTCTTGGCTGAGCGAGGTATGTAGGATCCAGGTGATAGGAATTTGCATTTTTTTTCTTGATTGCAAATCTCAGCCAAATGCTTTGTCTAGATTGCCTTACACGACTAGTAAATCAAACTGCCATTATAGTCTCTCCTCTATCTTGATAATTCTTGGTTTTTACAATTGGATCTAATTTAAATGCATGTTTTTTTTTACCATTTGAGCAGCTAGGAAGGTATGCACTCCTACTGATCGGAGGGAGACTTGTGGTGCACAACGGTACCAATCGGTGGGCGCATTGCAAACGTGGTGCTGCTACCGTCGTGTATAACGGGATCCATGCTCCATGGGTCTTCACGGGTCGATAAATTTTCATGTCTCTTTGCCTACTTCTTGCTATGGTTCTCTACAATGAGTAGCTAAAGTAATTGGAGTATCTAAAGTAATTTTTTACATCCAGCTGATTTCTCTTGCGTAGCAGGCTGGTCAATGAATTGTCCGTTCCTTGTATATGGGCCTCGGAGCGGCCTCATTTTTATTAAACTGTCCTGTACGGGACTTGATGCCCAGAGACTAACATGTACTAGTATAATTATCACTTAGACATACCCAAGGATCCCTAAGAAAGGACATACCTAAGGCATGGTCTACGACATACCTTGGTCTTTGTTGTATGAATTTTACCAGTATATACGGTTAATTAATACAACATATACCTAGGGTGAAAAAAAATCAATTTTAAATTACCATATCCATGTAGTATAAATACCTAAAGTATGCATACCCTAACTATACATACCCAAATTGTATATACCCCGAGGTATACGTACACAAGAGCATGCCAAGAGACTAGATACATGATCCATGTCTCTGTGGTATGACATACCCAAGTTATGTACACCTTGGACTTTGTTGTATGAAGTTGCCGGTACCTTTATTTCCATGCAAAAAGACGGTTTATACCTCTAACTAATACATCATACATAGGATACAAAATTCAACTTGTGTGTACAAGCCGCAAACCTTAAATTACAATATCAACGTATTTGTGGGTATGACATACCCAAGTTATGCATATTAGTTATATATAACCTTGTTATACCGACCGAGGTATCTAATGCTTAGTGACATTATGCCGAGTAGTTGAAACATTCAATTCCCTCAAAATGTAGCATATCATTTGCTTATTTTTAGGCAATTTTCCATCGTTCCACTTCGGACGCAAGGGAGTCAACGCCATCGTCCTCATCGCCTTTGGAAACTCATCCACCAAGCCCTTAGATAACTACCTGCTTCACTCGACGACTTCTACAAGGAAACGGAGATGGGTAGCCGAGGAGAGTGATCACACCGTGCAGTTCACATCGCATGGAGCAAACACGGCCTGAAACACCACCTTCCTCCGATGGAGATCTGCACGAGCATATTATGATGCGCCACCATTAAACCCTAATGCATTTAAAATTTATTGTGACCACAATTCAAGTTTGATTATCACGTGTAAATATGATATCAACAACATACATTGAGCTTTCTTGTATGAAGTTTGGTGACGCGGAGGAGTGATGTCGTTAGACGGAGTTGACATCACTGTCCTCAAGTTACTATCTGCTTCACTTGGTGACGTTTGCAAGCAACCGGAGATGGGTAGCCGACGAGAGCGAGCACACCATGCCGTTCTCCGAGAAAACACAACCCGAAACACCACCTTCCTCCCATGAAGACCCGCACAAGAAAATTATGTTGTGCCACCATAAAACCCTAATGCATTTTATATTTATATTGAAAGAAAAAGTCACATTTTATTGTAATGTAGACATATGATATTGACAACATAGATTTGGCTTTGTCGTATGAAGTTACATACCATGAAATATACACACACCATGGGATACATGATATGCCTATTAGCCAGTCAACGATGGAATGCCATACGAAATGATGGCATTGCATTAGCCTCATCCAGTGGACATAGATGATATTTTTTCAACATACCGAAAAATGTATTCGGTCACCCGTCACATTTTCACAAATATAAGAGATTATATACCTAAGATACCCAAGACCGGGTATGTCAGTGCCTATACCCATACACTATTTTCATAGACATGACCAAGGTGAGCTCGCCATGTTTCCATGAAAACATACTCAGTTTATATACGATGCAATCTTCAAGATTTCTCATGGTGCGGTTTGCAGGTATACCTGTCGAACATGAAACAACATACCTAGGCCACCTATATGATATGGCAGGGTGCAAATAAAATTTTAATAACACGTAAATTGCGATCTTATACTGTTTCAAGGTATGTACTCATTGAACTCATGATCTTGTGTATCTAGTGCATTGTCCCGTCAACCATTCATGACGAGTCCGCGCGCAAAGTTCAACATAAGGCAGATGGATTAAATAATCACAATAAAATGTTTGCGTATAAAACACCTAGTAATACTGGGGTTCATTGTAACTTGTGTACATCGTTAGGTGAATGTTACCTTGTTCCGACAACCATCCGTGATGTGTCCGCCAACTAAAATAAATCGAGTGCCTACTTTATTCGAAAAAGTCTGGTTCAATAATCACAAGAAACCATGTGTTGGATATAATACATGGTGAACATCATTGGGTACATTGGCACCTGGTGAAAATCTAGGGTATATAATGACTTATTATGACGATCATCCCATGTAGGTATGAGTGCTTGTAGGTGCATGCCCAACACGGTTTGAGGGTGTCTAGGTAATGAAATATCAAGAAAGTCTTTGAGACTTTCTCCATATACCCCGGACTTGGTTTCGTACACATACGCCTCGTATGGTGCTCAATATATTATATCGAAGTCTCTAGATGTCTATACCGAAGAATTTTTGGTATGTGAATTTTTTTGCACATAATAAGACCGCTAGATGTGTAGCTCGATTATTCGTACCCAACCATGAACATAAAACGACATACTATTAATTAAATTTTCTAGCAAGTTTGTACTCCGGGTATATACAGAGGGTATTTACAGGTATGTAATGCTTATAACCAAGGATATAACATGCATATACCCTAAGAAATTTCTGGGTATGTGAGGAAAGTATATACCTTGGGTATATTTAGGTACCCAAAATATATCTAGGTATACATACCAGGTGAGAAGTTAGCGAGTATTAACTTATAAAATATGTCACATATCTTTAATCGGGGTGATACCAAGAAAAGTTGCATACCTAAGAATTTAGAAAACTAGCTAGATACCTAGAAATTTCATTTGCTAGTTTACATTTATGCATGCATGCGGACCGTGTGCACGAAATAGTTTTTTTTTCATGGATCACATATCAATGAATGTGAGATTTCTCTCTTTCACTAATATCCATATGTACATATGTAATGCATGCCAAAATAAGTGAGATGTTTCTTTCCTGTTTGCTAGGTGGACCATCAATTATCAGACAAATTAAGTCTAGCATTGAAGTCTAAAAGAAGGCAAATGATCACGTATTACTCCATGAATTAAATTAACGCATGTCCACAAATTATGGACATTTATTTTTCTTTCTCTCCCTCTTTCAACGGGACACGTTGCCATGCATTGAGTCATTATCCATGTAACGGAAAAGATTAAATTAGCATGTTATAACTCTTTCCAAATCAGTAAATGCTAATGGGTTAACCCGCTAATACCTACACCCAATACAACAGCACACATCTAGATGTGATCGTGTGGTGGAAAGGTATGGAGCCTGGGTGTAACATCCCAAGTATGAAAAATAGCCATTAGAATGTTTGCTCTCTGTTATTTTATGTTTTGCATCATGGCATCATGTTCATTGCATTTGTTTTGCTTGTTTTCCATTTGTTTCCTCTGTTTTCCTTTGTTTTCTATTTGAATTTCAAATCAAATTTCAAACCTTTTGTTTCATCCTTGTGATGTTACAATTTCCAAATGAATATTTCAAATCAAAACAATCAATTGTTTCCATTAAAGTGTGATTTCAAAACTGTTGTTTTGTTTCTATCAAAAATGCATTTAATACCAAACCATTTTCAAACTCAATTAATTTCCAAAACAGCAACCCTTTTGAAAATTATGAAAATGACCAAAACACTTCCATCATTTGTTTCCATTAAACTATAAATTTCAAACCATCAAATTGTTTAAGTTCCAATAATTCATTTAATAGCAAATTCACTTAATTCAAATTCCTTTTCAAATTCAATTAACTTTTCCAAACAGCAACCTTTTGAACTTTATGAAAATTATCAAAACAAAGCCATCTTTTGTTTCAAATAAACTTGAACTTAAAACCTCTAAGTTGCTTAATTCAAAATATTCAATTAATAATTAATTTCACTCCAATTTCAAACAAATTTCAAACAACACCCTAATTCAAACTTTTTGAACACAAAAGTTGGAAAGTTGTTGCTGTTGCAATAACTAACCAGTACAATTTCCAAATTTTTCTAACATCAAAACCCTAGCTTTTCTTCCTTTTCAAATCAGCAAAAAAAAAACAATTGGAACAAAAGAATAAATAAAAACTAACAGCAGAGAGAGAGAGGGGCAGAGAGGGCCCAGCCCACCAACTCACCCCTCAGGGCCCAATACCCCTTCCCCTGTCATCTTCTTCGTACGGCTCACCATCCAGAGCACCACGTATGCAGAGGGGAGCAGCAGACGGCTGTGCTCTCCTCCTCCCCCTATAACTCGAGCTAGATGCCCTAGGGTTCCCTCTGCCCTAATTTCTCTCCCCCTCTCTCTCCCCCGCCTCCATTTCTCCTCTCTCCCTCTCTTTCTTCTCTGTACCTCCCCTCCTCTGAACCTGCACAATCTGAACCCGAAAATCCCCCTCTTTTTCGCCGGTGATCGCCGCCGGGAGGGTCCCCCTCCGGCCAGTCTAGGGCCGGGAATGGAACCCCCCGGCCACCCTCTTCCTTCTCGGCCACTCGGCGCGGGCCGGGAGGCAACGGTGCGCCGCCGCCATCGTCGTCACGCCGCCGGGCCGTTGCACCTGCTCCGCCCCGCCTGCCTTTCCTCTGCCCCTCGAGGAGATCTCCTCCCTCTCGCTCCCCTCCTCTCTCTCTCCCTTCCGGTCGCAGCAGCAGCATGCTCGCACCCGCACGCGCGCATCCATGTCGAGGCGCAGCAGCAACGCTCGCCGGCGACCATCCCTCGATCGTTTCTGTCCGCCCAGGTTCAGTTAACGTGCAGTTTTAGATTCAGAGAAAAAACCACCGCGGACCACACCTTATCCCCCCGAGTTCCCTCTGCTATCACAACTCGCAAGCACACCGCAGTGGCTAGCTGCCCCTTTGCGCGCCCAGGAGGGCAGGGGCTCGAGTCCCCCCTCCCACCAATTAACCAAACTTTTTGCTTCTATTTGTTTTGATACAACACCTTCACAGAAATCACACCCAGGTCCCTGTTGATTAATTCTAGATCCCTGTAAAATATTCCTAAGTCCCTAGATGTAATTAAAATGGCAGAATTGCACCCTAATCTTGTAAATTGCATAACTAAATCATTTTAACTCCAAATTCAACTTTTTAAACATGTATTCTGTACCAAATTGAATTGTCTATCCAAATATAAATTTGTTTACTGTTTTGAATATTTTAAATTGGTGAAATATTTGAAAACTTGTTTAATTCACTTAATTTTGCAAAAATCACAACTTGGGCATAAAAATTCCAAATTCCACAAACTAAATATGTTTTCCAATCAACTTTTCATGTACTTCCCAAATATCAATTTTGTTTGCTGTTTTGAATAATTTAAATTGCTGAAAACAACTGTTTCTTGTTTAATGCATTTAAAATTGCCAAAATAATAACTTGCTCATTTTAAATCCAATTTCAACAAATGAAATATGTTTTCCATGCAAAATTAGATCACCTTTTCAAATATAAATTTTGTTCCATGTTTTGAATAATTAAAATTGGTTAAATGATTTAAACCTTGTTTAAATCATTTAACATTGCTAAATTCATAACTTGCTCAAATTAAATTATTTTTGAAACTATAAAATATGTTTTCCAACCATAAAAGTATGAAATTTTCAAATATGAATTTGGTTTAATGTTTTGAACAAATAAAAATTCAAATAAGTTCATGTTTGAATTAAATTCATTTAATTCTTGCTTAAACTTGTTTAATTCATAAATAATTTATTTGAAATCCTTTTTCAACAAGTGAAAAATGTATTCCACCTAAAATTGTGTGTTCTTATCAAATATGAACTTTGTTATCTATTTTGAACAATTTAAATTGGTGAAAACAACAAATGCTTGTGTAACACCTTTAAGTAACCAAAATTTCTTAACTTAATAAACAAATTTCCAAACTTGGTAAATTTCATTTCTACTTGTTTCTATTGTCGTTATTTTGCTGTTTTCCTCATCCATGCATCATGCTAATCCACTTTCACCTATTGGTTAGTTGTAAAACAATTGTTTCACCCTTAATTCATGGGCTTTCCATATGCAATCCCAATTGCATGTGGGTCCATTTAATCATGTTATGTTACCATGTCAAGTAGGTTACTTTTGATGCATCAATTAAATGGTAATGCATCATCCCATGATTGTGCACTATTCCATGTTATTGATTGTTTGTTCTCTGCGTTGTTTGTTTGCTTCTTCTCGGATAAACGACGACGTTGAGACCGACGATACTTACGACACCCCTTCTAAGGATCTAGCTCAGTACCAGGCTGCTGGGTTTGCAGGCAAGTATTCACTCACATGAACCACTGTGTTGCTTTCAACATTGGTTACCGACACTTTCCGTTGTCTATTCTGCTAGCCCTATGAATAGTTGCTTCTATTACGAACCTATCACATGTATCCTTTAACCCTGATATTGCCTCACCTCCATACCTATAACCTTTTGCTTGTTGCCCGTGTCTTACTAGCATGCTTAGGGTTGTTTTGCTCGAGTCTGTTACCCGTTACTTTCTGTTACTAGATTACTGTTATGTTCTGGGGCTCGAGGTTAAACAATGAATCCTGCTAATATTATTGTTAAATAATAATTTGATGATAAGGCACCGGCAGGAGGCCCTGTGTGGTTTTGAGGCCTGCTAGTGTCGACCCTAATAGGAAAAGGGTCTTGTCTACTGATCCATGATGAGCGCACTACCCGCATGTGGGAAGCGTGTATGGGCGCCCCCCGTCAATTTGATTCGATTTGCATCTCGTCCAAATCACCTCATTTAGTGGGTTTCCATTTGCCGCATGTATGTTTGCGAGCCCAGGCCAGGGTGGAAACTTTTGTAGTCGGCATTTAGGGAGACACGTTCTTAGAGTGCTATGAGGGTCCCCTTTTCTTCGTGGGGCTTGATTAGCCGTGCGCTCACTGCACGGGGTCCTTTGGGCTTGATGCGAAGAAGAGTTGAGTTGTGTTGAGTGCCCCGCTTGGTGGGAGGCATTCCATCTGGCGGGTTATTCTTACGTGTACGGCCAAATTGGTGCACCCCTGCAGGGATAATCTTCTCGAGAAGCCGTGTTTTCCGCGGTTATGGACTACTTGGTGAAAGTACTGGCTAACAAGTACTCAGGACAACTTAACCTAATGATTAAACAATCTGACTAGTAATAGGCTTAATGACACACACTGAACCCTCACTAATCCAACTGTGTGAGTTATCCTCGGATTGCTTCTTTGGATAAGGGGCGAGATCCAGGATGGGTTTGTTTGGAGTTAGCTATAGTTGGTTACGATACGCGATCTTATCTCCTTTCTGTTAGCCGGAAGTGGTAGTAACTCTGTAGTTGGTTAGGGCAGCCAGTTGCAGCATCTTTTATATCCCCTTTCTTCCGTTGAACCCAAAGCATCTGTGCTTGGTGTTGACGGGTTACACTTTGGTGAACTGTCTTGCTTGCCAGTACGTTTATGTCCTGACCCCTTTGGGGTTGTGGTTTCCGCAGACTACGTTTCCGAGGATCCCCATGGTGGCTACTACGTGGAGTATGACGAGACTGCTGACGAGTAGATAGCGGACCCGGGCAGGATCCGAGACTTCGTGGATGGGCTCCGTCTTTTTGTTTCCGGCCTCTCAGGCCTATTTGGATCTTGTCTGTACTCAGACCTTTTGAATGCTTCCGCTGTGATGTAATGATGTTATGTTGGGACATGTGTCCTCTGGATGATTGTATTTGCTATCTCTGCTCTAATGAGAGCCATTTGCAACTTATTTCCATCTTTTGTGTCGTAGAGATCTGTTGTGATATCACTTGTTCAAACGCTGTTGACGTACCATGTGTGTATGGTTTGAAGTACGTCAATGGAAGTATCCTGATTTCTATGGGATAGTTTACATCGACGGTGGATAGTAGAGATTGGTTGTCACACATAAGTGTTGGCCTACTCGTAAGAGGACGCGGGTGCAGATAAGCCCCGTAATCCAATCATCTACTATTCAGTTCGGCCCGGTGAGTATCCCCTAGAAGTCTGGGTGCGACAAATGGTATCAGAGCCTGTCTGCCTGTAGGATCCCTTTCTACTGGTCGCAGTTGAGTCTAGAAACTATTTTGTAGCTATATAGGAAAAATTAAACGCGAGAGTAGGAATTCTGTTCTTTTCTTCTTCCCCACCCACCCTACCTTCTGGTAAGGAAGTGCAACGTTGTTTTCTTCTCATCTAAACTTTCAAGTTAGGATTTCACGAATCCTGGTTTCTCTAGGATGATTATATCTACTAGACCATAGGAATGGAGGTGGTTGTGACATGATTTATCATGTTGCCTACCACGATTGAGAACGGAGGCGTGTAAGCCCCGGAAGCAGATCCTCTATTCCTTAAGCAGTAGATATTGATCCTTTAGAAGCCCGGATGGGTTTTCCGTAGTACCTCAGAAGTGTTTTGTTCTCGTTTTCCCGGTGTTGCTTCAATATCCTGTTCTTCTCAACATCCTTTTCGTCCGTTGAAATCTTGTTGTTGCTTCCCATTTCAATTCCTCTACCGGCGTCTAATCAATAACGATGTTCCACCCTTCTGGCCAGATAGTCTATTCTCCAAATGAATCAAGTTCTATCCAGCTATACACCCTCGATACAAAACCTCCACCTCTACTCAAAAATGTTCCGGTGGTTTGCAAATTCCCTGACGTCTTTCCAGAAGAGTTGCCGGGAATGCCTATCGTCTTGAAATTTCAGAAAATATCCAAGGTGCACGATGTGTTTCACGTGTCACATCTCAAGAGGATCTTCGCAAGAAGTATCCGGACCTTTTCTTTTCTCAGTAGGAATCTCGGGGCGCGATTCCTTCAAGGGGGTGCGTTTTGTAACATCCCAATTATGAAAAATAGACATTAGAATGTTTGCTCTCTGTTATTTTATGTTTTGCATCATGGCATCATGTTCATTGCATTTGTTTTGCTTGTTTTCCATTTGTTTCCTCTGTTTTCCTTTGTTTTCTATTTGAATTTCAAATCAAATTTCAAACCTTTTGTTTCATCCTTGTGATGTTACAATTTCCAAATGAATATTTCAAATCAAAACAATCAATTGTTTCCATTAAAGTGTGATTTCAAAACTGTTGTTTTGTTTCTATCAAAAATGCATTTAATACCAAACCATTTTCAAACTCAATTAATTTCCAAAACAGCAACCCTTTTGAAAATTATGAAAATGACCAAAACACTTCCATCATTTGTTTCCATTAAACTATAAATTCAAACCATCAAATTGTTTAAGTTCCAATAATTCATTTAATAGCAATTCACTTAATTCAAATTCCTTCAAATTCAATTAACTTTTCCAAACAGCAACCTTTTGAACTTTATGAAAATTATCAAAACAAAGCCATCTTTTGTTTCAAATAAACTTGAACTTAAAACCTCTAAGTTGCTTAATTCAAAATATTCAATTAATAATTAATTTCACTCCAATTTCAAACAAATTTCAAACAACACCCTAATTCAAACTTTTTGAACACAAAAGGGAAAGTTGTTGCTGTTGCAATAACTAACCAGTACAATTTTTCCTAAATTTTTCTAACATCAAAACCCTAGCTTTTCTTCCTTTTCAAATCAACAAAAAAAAACAATTGGAACAAAAGAATAAATAAAAACTAACAGCAGAGAGAGAGAGGGGCAGAGAGGGCCCAGCCCACCAACTCCCCCCTCAGGGCCCAATACCCCTTCCCCTGTCATCTTCTTCGTACGGCTCACCATCCAGAGCACCACGTATGCAGAGGGGAGCAGCAGACGGCTGTGCTCTCCTCCTCCCCCCTATAACTCAAGCTAGATGCCCTAGGGTTCCATCTGCCCTAATTTTCTCTCCCCCCTCCTCTCTCCCCCGCCTCCAATTTCTCCTCTCTCTCCCTCTCTTTCTTCTCTGTACCTCCCCTCCTCTGATCCTGCACAATCTGAACCCGAAAATCCCCCTCTTTTTCGCCGGTGATCGCCGCCGGGAGGGTCCCCCTCCGGCCAGTCTAGGGCCGGGAATGGAACCCCCCGGCCACCCTCTTCCTTCTCGGCCACTCGGCGCGGGCCGGGAGCAACGGTGCAGCCATCGTCGTCACGCGCCGGGCCGCTGCACCTGCTCCGCCCCGCCTGCCTCTCCTCTGCCCCTCGAGGGGATCTCCTCCCACTCGCTCCCCTCCTCTCTCTCTCCCTTCCGGTCGCAGCAGCAGCATGCCCGCACCCGCACACGCGCATCCATGTCGAGGCGCAGCAGCAACGCTCGCCGGCGACCATCCCTCGATCGTTTCTGTCCGCCCAGGTTCAGTTAACGTGCAGTTTTAGATTCAGAGAAAAAACCACCGCGGACCACACCTTATCCCCCCGAGTTCCCTCTGCTATCACAACTCGCAAGCACACCGCAGTGGCTTGCTGCCCCTTTGCGCGCCCAGGAGGGCAGGGGTTCGAGTCCCTCCTCCCACCAATTAACCAAACTTTTTGCTTCTATTTGTTTTGATACAGCACCTTCACAGAAATCACACCCAGGTCCCTGTTGATTAATTCTAGATCCCTGTAAAATATTCCTAAGTCCCTAGATGTAATTAAAATGGCAGAATTGCACCCTAATCTTGTAAATTGCATAACTAAATCATTTTAACTCCAAATTCAACTTTTTAAACATGTATTCTGTACCAAATTGAATTGTCTATCCAAATATAAATTTGTTTACTGTTTTGAATATTTTAAATTGGTGAAATATTTGAAAACTTGTTTAATTCACTTAATTTTGCAAAAATCACAACTTGGGCATAAAAATTCCAAATTCCACAAACTAAATATGTTTTCCAATAAACTTTTCATGTACTTCCCAAATATCAACTTTGTTTGCTGTTTTGAATAATTTAAATTGCTGAAAACAACTGTTTCTTGTTTAATGCATTTAAAATTGCCAAAATAATAACTTGCTCATTTTAAATCCAATTTCAACAAATGAAATATGTTTTCCATGCAAAATTAAATCACCTTTTCAAATATAAATATTGTTCCATGTTTTGAATAATTAAAATTGGTTAAATGATTTAAGCCTTGTTTAAATCATTTAACATTGCTAAATTCATAACTTGCTCAAATTAAATTATTTTTGAAACTATAAAATATGTTTTCCAGCCATAAAAGTATGAACTTTTCAAATATGAATTTGGTTTAATGTTTTGAACAAATAAAAATTCAAATAAGTTCATGTTTGAATTAAATTCATTTAATTCTTGCTTAAACTTGTTTAATTCATAAATAATTTATTTGAAATCCTTTTTCAACAAGTGAAACATGTATTCCACCTAAAATTGTGTGTTCTTATCAAATATGAACTTTGTTATCTGTTTTGAACAATTTAAATTGGTGAAAACAACAAATTCTTGTGTAACACCTTTAAGTAACCAAAATTTCTTAACTCAATAAACAAATTTCCAAACTTGGTAAATTTCATTTCTACTTGTTTCTATTGTCGTTATTTTGCTGTTTCCCTCATCCATGCATCATGCTAATCCACTTTCACCTATTGGTTAGTTGTAAAACAATTGTTTCACCATTAATTCATGGGCTTTCCATATGCAATCCCAATTGCATGTGGGTCCATTTAATCATGTTATGTTACCATGTCAAGTAGGTTACTTTTGATGCATCAATTAAATGGTCATGCATCATCCCATGATTGTGCACTATGCCATGTTATTGATTGTTTGTTCTCTGCGTTGTTTGTTTGCTTCTTCTCGGATAAACAACGACGTTGAGACCGACGATACTTACGACACCCCTTCTAAGGATCTAGCTCAGTACCAGGCTGCTGGGTTTGCAGGCAAGTATTCACTCACATGAACCACTATGTTCCTTTCAACATTGGTTACCGATACTTTCCGTTGTCTATTCTGCTAGCCCTATGAATAGTTGCTTCTGTTACGAACCTATCACATGTATCCTTTAACCATGATATTGCCTCACCTCCATACCTATAACCTTTTGCTTGTTGCCCGTGTCTTACTAGCATGCTTAGGGTTGTTTTGCTTGAGTCTGTTACCCGTTAATTTCTGTTACTAGATTACTGTTATGTTCTGGGGCTCGAGGTTAAACAATGAATCCTGCTAATGTTATTGTTAAATAATAATTTGATGATAAGGCACTGGCAGGAGGCCCTGCGTGGTTTTGAGGCCTGCTAGTGTCGACCCTAATAGGAAAAGGGTCTTGTCTACTGATCCATGATGAGCGCACTACCCGCATGTGGGAAGCGTGTATGGGCGCCCCCCTCAATTTGATTCGATTTGCATCTCGTCCAAATCACCTCATTTAGTTCGGGTTTTCCATTTGCCGCATGTATGTTTTTGCGAGCCCAGGCCAGGGTGGAAACTTTTGTAGTCGGCATTTAGGGAGACACGTTCTTAGAGTGCTATGAGGGTCCCCTTTTCTTCGTGGGGCTTGATTAGCCGTGCGCTCACTGCACGGGGTCCTTTGGGCTTGATGCGAAGAAGAGTTGAGTTGTGTTGAGTGCCCCGCTTGGTGGGAGGCATTCCATCTGGCGGGTTATTCTTACATGTACGGCCAAATTGGTGCACCCCTGCAGGGTTAAATCTTCTCGAGAAGCCGTGTTTTCCGCGGTTATGGACTACTTGGTGAAAGTACTGGCTAACAAGTACTCAGAACAACTTAAACCTAATGATTAACAATCTGACTAGTAATAGGCTTAATGACACACACTCTGAACCCTCACTAATCCAACTGTGTGAGTTATCCTCGGATTGCTTCTTTGGATAAGGGGCGAGATCCAGGATGGGTTTGTTTGGAGTTAGCTATAGTTGGTTACGATACGCGATCTTATCTCCTTTCTGTTAGCCGGAAGTGGTAGTAACTCTGTAGTTGGTTAGGGCAGCCAGTTGCAGCATCTTTTATATCCCCTTTCTTCCGTTGAACCCAAAGCATCTGTGCTTGGTGTTGACGGGTTACACTTTGGTGAACTGTGAGTCTTGCTTGCCAGTACGTTTATGTATTGACCCCTTTGGGGCTGTGGTTTCCGCAGACTACGTTTCCGAGGATCCCCATGGTGACTACTACGTGGAGTATGACGAGACTGCTGACGAGTAGACAGCGGACCCGGGCAGGATCCGAGACTTCGTGGATGGGCTCCGTCTTTTCGTTTCCGGCCTCTCAGGCCTATTTGGATCTTGTCTGTACTCAGACCTTTTGAATGCTTCCGCTGTGATGTAATGATGTTATGTTGGGACATGTGTCCTCTGGATGATTGTATTTGCTATCTCTGCTCTAATGAGAGCCATTTGCAACTTATTTCCATCTTTTGTGTCGTAGAGATCTGTGTATCACTTGTTTCAAACGCTGTTGACGTACCATGTGTGTATGGTTTGAAGTACGTCAATGGAAGTATCCTGATTTCTATGGGATAGTTTACATCGACGGTGGATAGTAGAGATTGGTTGTCACACATAAGTATTGGCCTACTCGTAAGAGGACGCGGGTGCAGATAAGCCCCGTAATCCAATCATCTACTATTCAGTTCGGCCCGGTGAGTATCCCCTAGAAGTCCGGGTGCGACACTGGGCACCATGGTGCCCCAATCTGGCTTCCTATATGTATTTATGTATATCGGTACATATACATATCTAGCACATCCGAACCAAATTGCATCAAAATAGATCATCCATGATCTAAAAAAAAGTTGGATCGAAACAAAGTTTTTTTTTCCTATTTAGATCCAAAAATAGTGTTTTTGTTTCGCCTAAGATACAATGTATTTTTTTTAGCGAAACTATGCATATATGTAGACCATGTTAGTATGTATCCATGTACGAAAAAACCAGAATTTTCTTTACACCTTTACAAATATACACTTTGTTCTTTTTGTTTTGCTTAAGATATCATGTAGTCGACATTCACATGATACCACTAGAAAAATCGTCAAAGAAGTCCGGCGGCGGCGATCCAATAGGCAACTGCAGCCACACCGCCCTAAAGCAGGAAGGCCACCGAGTGACGACGACGACAGCGGTGACTATACCGACTTCTACAACCTCCTCGACAATAATTAGATAGTTCAAATTTCATTTTTTTTTAATGTTTAAGGCTCCGCTTGGTTGATCATTTCTTTACCGAAACCCCCGTGAAATTAACGGACCATGGGAAGACTGCTGACGGAATCAGGACTTGGTTCGCAGTTTTTTTCGTCCCTCCGTAACTTCCGTCCCCCGTTTCCTCGCCTGGCGCGCGTGTAAAGTATTACGGACGTGCTGAGGTCATGATTAAAATCCTGCCGGTTTGATGGGCACAATAAAACTGGCCCGTAAATTTTCAAGACCCGTGAAAATAAAAAGCAATCCAACCGGGCCCTAAGTCACATATGCATCCGCCTATATTCGAGAAAAATATATAGAATCACAACTGTTTATTCAAATTTGTGCAAAGTTTGTCAAATTTGATTTATTTGTGTTGTGTTGGTTCGTGGCTGGAAAACCGCGCCGGAAGCCTCTAAGGGCCCGCTTGGTTGATTGGAAAATTGTCAATATCGGGGTGTGAAATTACGGACCCAGAGACATCCGTTTTCTTTCCCCTCCAACTTGAACTAAGCTCCGGATAATAAGGGGTGACGAAATACGGGTGTGTAATTAAACGCGTTCCCAAGCAGGGCCTAAGGGCATCTCCAGTCTCCCCCCGAGCCCCCCCAAGCGGCCTTTTTCGTGCCGGAAGCGGCGAATAGCGCCGTTTCCTCACCAGTCGCCCCCCCAGAAGCCCAAATAGCGCCGTTTCGGCGCTATTTTGCGCCGCGGCACCCAGGCCAAACCCAGCCCGCTGGGTTCGGCCTGGGGGGGGGGGGGCGAAACTGCGCGGCAGCACACGCGGGCTAGCTCTGTCAGTGACGCGACGAAAAAGCGCGGGAACAGAACCGTCCCGTGATCATCTTCTCGGCTCCCGCGTCGGTCAAAAGGCTGCCAGCGTTTATGGCGTGGCGGCCGCTCAGTGCATGCGCCCGTTCAAAGGCTGCCGGCGTAATGGCGTGGTGGGCAGCAGCGAGGGGACGCGCGCGCAGTAAATGCCCGGCAGGCTACAAAAGGCCCCCGCCGCTCGCCGCCCCGCCCCATTCTTCCACCTCGCTCCTCTCCTTCCTCGGCGCTCTCCTCTCCCCCGTGCTCTCATTCCTCCACGCAGAAAAATGGCGCACTACAAGGACGATGCCGCAGCAACCGGCTTCTCCCGCCGTCACCTCCGCCGCGACGAGGCGATGGCGCTGTACCGCGCGGGCTACCCGTGCCCGCCGCCTCCCGAGCTCTGGCGCCGGGCAGCCGCGCTGGGCCCTCAGCGCGGGCGGGGTGCCCGTGCCTCCGCTCCCGAACACGGACCCGGAGTTCCGGCGGGCAAACCGCGAGGTGCGCGTCGGCATGGAGGCGGCCGAACGCCTACCGGAGGACGGCTACGACGAGTTCTGGTGGCAGGAGATCACCAGGCGCCGCGACATGGAGCTCACCTCACTGGGCGACAACGGCCCCGTCGACGGCCGCTACAATGCCAATGGACGCCGCCGCTGGTGGGGAGGCCACAACCGCACCATCGAGTGGGTTGTGGACTACATCCACGCCGGCAATACGCCGCGCTTGGAGATGCCACCCCGGCAGAACCCCGCGTGGGATGCGCGCCGGACGGGCGCCGGCTCCTCGTCGGCCACCTCGAGCTCCTCCGGTGCCCAGTCCCTCTCTGTCTCCCCCTTCCTGAACTCCGGCGCGCCAGCCCGCAGGCGTAGCGGCGGCGCCCTGCGCATTGGCGAGCCACGCTTCGAACGCGTGGTCCGCGCGAAGACCGAGGACGCCGGCGACAACAAGGAGTGGCCTGGCCAGAAGGTCGCGGAGCAGCTCTCCCTCAACACGCTCCAGCTCCTCGACGACAACGACGCCGCGGACTGGAGCTTGCGGGAGAGCACCGCCCAGGAGCTGGAGCTCCAGCGCCGCCTGCTCGCTGAGGCGGAACAGCGCAAGGCGGCGCGCGACCAGGAGGCTGCCGCCAACGCGGCGCGACGCCGCGTCCCTCCCCCCACCGCCGATGAAGGACCCGGTCTACGTCGTGCTCGACCCCGACTCCGACGAGGAGGACGAGATCCAGCGAGCCCTCGCGGCGAGCAGGTGGGGCAACTCCGGCTGCGGCGACGCCGGACAGGGGACGAGCAAGCGCCCCGGCGACGGCCCCGACGACGACGTCGACTACAGCCAGACCATCGCCGAGCGCCTGGGCCTTAAGTAGTTAGGTTTAAATTCAGTTTTAGTTTAAATTTCCGTCGAATTTGTAGAACTTTGCCTGAAATCAATAAAAAGCGCCGAGTTTTCAAATCGTGTTTTTTGGGCCGAAACTTGGGCTCGGGGAGCAACTGGGAAGCTTGCCCCCATGTTCCAGATTAGCGCCGTTTGGCGCCTCTGCCCAAACGGCGCCGTTTTGGGCCGCGGGGACGCAACGGCTGGAGATGCCCCAGACGGCACTATTTTGCGCCTATAAAGGTGAGAGTAGCATCGCGTGGTGTGGACGGTCACACCGGAGGCGTAGGATAGGGAGCATGACACTGACTCGTGGAGCCCACTTTGTCCTCGTCAAGGTTGACCCAGATGCAAATCATATTCACGACCCGAACCTCCATTCTCTCGCCCCAGCCGCCCATCCTTCCCCATTCGCTCTCGCCCCAGCCGCCCATCGTTCCCCATTCTCTCGCCGCCGGCGTCGCCGCCGCCGCGTAGCCATGCTCCGGCTCCGTCGCAGCATCCTCGTCGGCTTCCTCTCTTCTCCCTCCACCTCTCCCATAGCATATCTCCACCGCCTCCTCTCAGCCGCGGCGCTCGCCGTTCCGTCAGCTCCCCGATTCGCCGTCGAGGACTACCTCATCCGCACGTGCGGCCTCACCCGAGCGCAATCCCTCAAGGCCTCCGCCAAGATCTCCCACCTCAAGTCCCCTTCCAAGCCAGACGCCGTCCTCGCCTTCCTCGCCGGACTCGGCCTCTCCAGCGCCGACATCAGTGCCGTCGTCGCCAAGGACCCGCAGTTCCTCTGCGCCAAAGTGGACAAAACCCTTACCTCCAACTTCGTGGGACTCACTGATCTCGGAATGCCACGTTCCGAGGTCGCGCGCCTCGTCTCGCTCGCCCCCGCCAACTTCCGTTGCAGATCATCGTCTCCAATCTACCCTACTACCTGTGGTTCTTCGGCTCCTACGAGAAGCTCTTCCGGGCGCTCAAGAAGACCTACGGTCTCCTCGGATACGACCTCGACAAGGCGGTCAAGCCCAATGTTGCGTTCCTGCAGGAGTGCGGGATAGATGCTTGTGGTATTGCATCGATGTGCTTGCGCCTTGGTTACTTGGCTCCAAACCAGAACAAGTCCGGGAGATGGTGGCACGCGCCGAAGCTTTAGGTGTGCCCGCGGCTCTCGGATGTTCAGGTTTGCGCTGCAGGCTATCGCATCCCGCAGCGAGGAGAATGTTGCTGTCAAAGTGGAGCACTTGAAGAACATGCTCAGGTCTTCAGATGCTGAGGTGGGCATTGCTGTTTGTAAGTTTCCAATGATGCTGACTGTCCAAGGAAAATCTGCAGAGAAAATCAGAATTCTTTATGTCGACGTGGGATTAGAACGGCGTACATTCTCCAGCGGCCGGTAATGCTCAGTTATAGCCTGGAGGGCCGACTCAGGCCCCACTATGTTCTAATGTTTCTTAAGGAAAATGGATTGCTTGATCGTGACCCCGACTACTGGTCTTCAGTCAATTGTTCCGATGAGGCGTTCATGGAGAAGTTCATATGCCCTCACAAGGAAGCCGCACCGTACCTTGCTGAAGACTATGCAACAGCTTGCAAAGGGGAAATGCCGATTAGATTCAGATTTACATGAACCAATAGCGGGTATGAAATTTGGTAACTGCGTATGGCACACCAAAGATTTAGCTCTGAGCTGTAAGCTGCTAATACATGTCTCATTGTTCTTGCCTGACAATGTGTTTGTTGTCTTCGTTTCTATGTCTCTTGCATGCTACTTTCATCATTGCTAACTGCTTATGAATAATGGAAGTGGTACTTTCATTCCTTGATCCTGATATGTCCATGTCGACTTATACTACAGCAGAAAGGGCTATGAGCTTGTTCATCCTCGTGCCATGCTAGCATACATGTTGGGAGGAAGCAAGTGTGAGGTCAGGTAATTCTTCGCTGCATTGAAAATGCTATTTTCAGTTTAGATGGTGGTTTTTTGCATGGATTTTGTGTTTCCCCTAGCATCATCAAATTACTATTTCTTATCTGTCCCTTCAATTATCGAAGTGGCATGCTTTTCCCGTCAATATCCAGAAATCAATTGAGAAACGTGGCCATATACTCATCATATATGAAAAGTTTCCTAGTTCTATGTCACAAGCTGCCAAGTAGCAACCGTTTCAGGTCAGTTTGCCTGTGTTTAGCATAGTTTTTTTATACACCATCGGGGAAGTATATGGCATCTCAGAGTGTTTTCGGTGAACTGTTGTTTAATCATCTATGAGTAACCAAATTTGCAGCGTGCAGGATATTCCACCCTGTTCACCAATTTAAGTGTGCAGTAATTACTTCACAATTATGTTTGTAGCAAATCTTCTAGCGCAAACTCTGCAGCTCGATGCTTCTTGAGAACTTGTACATTCTTGGATCCCCATCAATAATTGTCCGCATGAATCTCTGAATTTTTGTCTTCATAACTAGATGTTTTAAAAGTTGATCTGTGCCTATTTTTTCTACAGTTGCACACTTGGTTCTACATCATTACCATTTCTGGCACACATTTTTATATGATAATTGAGATAAATCTTGGCGAGTTCTGTGCATCTACAACTGTGGCCTCCACTTTCCTCATAGTAGTATTAAATCTTGTTGAGCAACACTGGTGAAGGTTCAGTGACATGGGTAAACATCTGATTGCTGATATTTGTAAGGAGAGAAATATTGTGGTGAAAGTAGAGGTCAAGCCAACATAGGATTTTATTTCTTGAGTTTGCATGGATTTTCATCTTGCTCTCCTTTTAAGTACATGGAGTTAAGTCGAATCTGAAACCCAAGCCTGGAAACATCCAACTACAAAAAATCCATGCTGACTCTACTAAGTTGCGTTTTCTCATCTTATGTGTTAGCAGAAAAATAAGTAAAAGTACCAGCATATATATTGTGCATCAGTGATTTTGAAGCAACAGCTGATTTAGGCTATAGTAGTAGGCAAGTTGCTCCCAGAAAATTCGACTCGAGTGGAAAAGGGATAGCTATGATAACACAAAATTCGTGAAATCATGGTAGTCTCACATGTGGCCCATAAGGATGCATGCAATGCTGGAGAGAAGATCCAGGTTGAAAATTCTAAACATTAGGCTAGCCACCGTATGTAGACCTTTGGTACTGCAATGGTGCCGAAGAACTTCATCGTTTGTATGGAAATATTTATTAGGTAATATCTAAACTACATTACAGTTGGTAATTTTATACTCACATAAGCTTTAGAAAAATATCAAACTCAAATGAAGGATCATAGAGTAGGGGTGAGAATAACTGCCCCCCTATTGGATTTACAGTTACCACGTAAATAAATTTTGAATGAACACGTTACCAGGAAAAAATGATGTTGGAATATTCTCACTGTACGTTATCTATTCTACACAATCTTTATTGTTTGTTTGTTTGTTTTCCTCGTTGGGTGTAGTTGATTTGATTTGAGCTTAGATTTGGAGCATGGCGTCTACTGTATTTTAGGAAGCACTGTAATGACAAGATCTGAAAAGCATCCAGTTCGAACACTAGAAGCAAGGGATTAGTTCGATGTTTCCCAGACTGGGACATAACCCTTACCATGTGAGGGTTGTTGATGTGCCCTGTTTTCTCCTCTCAGCAGATCTTTCTCTACATCTGATTCTTATACATACGGACTGTTCATCCGTCTTTGTTAATTTTATCGCTACTTCGTCAAAGAGCATGGCTGTCGCGATCGCTTGTTCTGGAAGATATTGACTGCTGCAATCATATGCCAGCTTTTGTTTCCACTGCTATTTTCCATTCCCCGTTGATTGTGCTAAACATATTCTACTGTGCCTCTCTCTCTTGGCCCATCGATGAAATATGTTAGTTACATATAATTTACACTAGAGAGGTGCTTGATGATCAGAAGTTGAAGCAACCGACCATCTGCTCTCTTTACAGGCTGTTCCTCTCGACTTGCTTATTGTTACTGTTCATATCAGAATCAAATTAAGAGAAGTAAAGTTTATAGCATACCAATAGAGGCATTCTGGTACGTACTTTTTGGAAAATATATTTTAAAAGGAGTGAGCTTATTTTCCTCTTAGAAAATAATCAAAATATCACACTTTTTACATAAATTTGTTTTGGTTTCGTCAAGCAGCTTCATCATTGTATTATATTGATGCACCTTTCTCTAGCTTAGAAAATATAAGCAAAGGGGGTTTCCATATTTTCTTCACTAAGGGAGCGAAATCAGGTTGGCTCAGACACCATTTAAAAAAAACCTGATAGGACTACATTGTTGGCTCCTGAATCAATAAGTTAATGGGTATGATCACTCTCCACACGTGGAAAAGCTTTGAGAGAAGATAGGGGAAAATAACCATCCAAAAAATGGAATCTAATGCTCTATATATGGCATGAAGTATCTTGGTTGTAACCCCAAGAATAGTTCCTATCTGAAAGTTCAAAATCAATAAACCCATGAGAATTAATCAATGAAAAGGAAGGCATAATGCAAGGTAGTATTCCGAGTATTTTTTTATTAACCAGTCACCACCAAAATCAAGATAAGAAGTATTCTCTAGTAGGTCATATAATGCACCTAGAAATTCTAATTTATGTTCAACATAAGTTTTGACATAAATCTAAACTACTTATAAAAGAGCAAACTTTGTAGACGCATTACAAAATCTGATTTCTCACGTCTCTATGTCCGGCCGATCGGATCACCTTTAAAAAAAGACACGATCAGCCTACGTCCCCGATCGGTTCCTATGGATCCTGGTCGGAAGCTCCCTTATGTGCCGCTCTTGAAGTTGCGTTGCACATGCCGCCTGGACGATCCCGCGCCGGCAATCGCCATCGTCCTCTCGGTATTCCGCCCCGCCCGTGCAGGAGGTCGGGACGACACGGTGGTTGTGGTAGGTAGGGGGGAGCGGGATCGGGGCGCCCAACGAGGAGGAAACCATCGCCGTCGCACTATGCCTCAGCGGCGCCCCTACGACCGCATCGTGGCGTGCCTCCATATCTGTCCTGCTTCAGTACAAAGGTGCCTTCTTCAGTCCAGCCGTGTTCCACCCGGCGGATCTTGCACCGGCCATCGGCATCTTCCTCTCGGCGTTCCGCCCCTCCCGCGCAGGAGGTCGGGACAGCACCGGTGGTGGTGATAGGTAGGGGAGGGAGCATGGTTTGGGCGCCAAACGAGGAGGAGATCCTCGCCGTCGTCCTATGCCTCGGCGGTGCCCATACCACCGCATCCTGGTGTGCCTCCATATCCGTCCCGCTTCAGTGCACTTCAGTCCAACCCCGTTTAAGAACACAGTCAGGGACTTGCTAATGTTTTGAGAGAGTCAACAACTAACCGTACAAATGTGAAATTTTGTCTGCAGATACGTCGGTGCAACTCCAAGCTTCAGGCCCTGTTCCAGTCTCCCCCCTGTGTAATGATCTCTTGGTAATTAGCATTGCGTACATGCCCTCACTCATGAAGCGTTGTGGATTCCGTCAAATTTGCAGCGCCAACGACGCTGGAGTTGCCGGCCCCCATGGCGGAGTCCACATTGACGACACCAAGCATCCAGAGCCATGGGCAGACAAGACCGCTTGTGGTGCCTAGCTCTGCCTCGAGAGGCAGCGCTGGTGTCTTCATGTTGTTTGCTGCCGTTGGAGCCGTGATGGTTTGAGCTCAGGAGGTGAGGACGGACTAGCTGTTGCTGTAATTGGTTTTGATTACCTATTTAGGCTGGGAGCGTTAGCTACTGCTGAATTTTTCTAATATGATGAATGAATTGCCGATACGTTTTGGTCAGGAAGGAGATGAGCCTTTCTTTTTTTCCAGAGGGAACCGAGCGGGTTATCTTAGCTGACTTGAGATAGAGAGAGAGACTGAACGGGTTCATTGTTTATTCAGAATTAATTCCTATAGAGGTTAGACCGTGTTTTACTATTGATTACGGCTTGCTATTTGCTGCTATATTGTTCGATGGCTGCTGTTGTTCTGAATCACAAATGGAACATGCCAGGTTTGAGACATATAATATATCTAATCTAAAACACCATCGTAGTACTGGGATTTATTTATTTATCCTGTTATAATATAATGCGTCATAACTTGGAGAAGATATCGATACAATTTCAATACAAAAGTGTGACCGGGATGGAAGAGATATGCCCTCCTACAAATGTTTGGTTGCAAGAGAATTGTTAGCAGAGCTATTTTGCGTCAGAGGATACTTTGTACTTCCATATCTATTTTCACATTCATCCCCATCATGATATCGCTAGACTACGATTTATTTTGAGGCCTGACGATTCATGTGCATGCCCGGCTTTTTATGATTATTCCAGATATGACATATCATTGTTGTTGTAAAAGTGTAAAATAATTAGATGTCATATCTGAAATAATCATAAAAAACGTGTGTGCGCTTACGTGGGTCGGGGTTATGCACGTGAGGAGGCGGCGGCGCTCCATAGATGGGAGGAGAGCTGGAGATGAGTGGGTCGGGTCTGGGGTGTTGTGTGTGTCTCCCGTGTGTCTGAGGTGTGTCGGGTTGGGATGGAGAGAACTGAGAGGGAGCTAAGGGGGAGAAAGGAGTGGCGGCTAGGGGTGGATTGCAATAAAGATCAGAGTCCAGCCAAGGTTTGGGGATGGATTTAGTTGGTTGGGTCATGTTATACGAATGGAGTCTGAAGATTGCAAATTTTGCAAGGCATGTGTGTGCATGTTCTGTTAATTATAACTGATTGACATGAACTCAAAATTATGTGACACTTACTGAATCAAAGAGAAGAAAAGATAGGAGGGATGGACTCATGATGAACTGAATGTTGCATGTGGCAAATTCGCATCTTTTGTAGAGAGAGTTGTTGGGAGAGAATATCAAAGAGATCATGTACTTAGTATTTACCGAAGCAAATTTGCATTTACATGTGACTAGGTTTGTCCACCTTCATGATGCGTATTTTTTTCTCTTCCGTGCGTGCACGCGCATGTTTACTAGTAATATTTAATTTGCCAAACAACCTGATCAGTTATGTTTCTCAAAATATCAGTAACAATTTTGTCACCTGGATAGATGAATGTCTAAGGCCAACAAAGATCTCACCGTAGAACCTTGGGCTTGAAAATTGTTTTCTTAAAAGAATATAATAGGGAAAACATATAAGTGATACACCAATAATGATATTTTTATTAGTTTCTTGCCATCCAGTTCAATATATACCTCTACGTGCATGTATAATACTTAGTGAGATGATTATATAATTAAAAAGGTTTTTTTCGTTAGCACCAATGCTTATTTCTACACCAAAGATCTGTTTATTTTCATAAACACCTTCCACTGTACATGCCCTAATATTCCATAGCATTCTATAAATTTTTTCAAATTATTTTTCTCAAGCCATAGTACCTTTTCCTAGATCTGATCTCAGTAAAATGTTCCATGTTATCAATAACCTTAGCATGATAAATTTGGTAGAAAAGATGTTACTCCCTCCGTTCACTTTTATAAGGCATTTCAATTTTGACCGCATACATTTTAAAATGAGTGAATCTAGACTCATTTTGTACATATGTTCACTCATTTTAGTATGCATATGGTCAAAATTGAAATGATAAGTATTGTGCTAAAAGTGAAGCAAGGGAGTAGAAACATTATCAGCATGTAAATCTTACTTCATGTATTATCATTTCGCTCAATTTCTTTAGGTAAACTAAATATTTTGATCTACATGATTATCAAGGTTCTCGGTTAATTTTGTTTTATTGAGGATTACGAGAGGCAAAGTTTGAATAGCTTTTTAACTCATTTTGGATCATATCATCAATTTATTTATATCGTTCATCTTGATGCATTTTGAATAATCCCAAAAGGAAAATTTAACCCAAGTGCTTGATGCATCTGTAATGCATGCACGCTAGGTCTAGTTCCAAGTACTGAGGGTATACCAAGAGTATTTTGGAAAGTAAATAATTCATTAGATATATAATTGGCAAATCTTAACAAGAGTAGTTTGGAATGTATGCACGCTGACTCTAATTTCAAGTACCAACGACATAGTATATAAAATCTTGACAAGACTGTTTTGGAATGTGAATAATTCCGAAAGCAAAATCTAAACCAAGTGCTTGCTACATCTGGAATTACCAACATGCATGCTGCTACTTGGACGACGAAGAAGATGTCGGCGCCGAAGAGGCGGGTCGAGTGGATCATTGGTGGCTTGCCATGAGCATTCTTGGCCCCGCATTTGAGCCCCCTAGCTTCACCGTAGCTTTGATCATAAGCAGATGGCGGTTGTCCAAAAGGCCGGGACAAAAGGAGATGGTGCAGCAAGGAACAATCGCCGTCGTGAATGAGGATCTGTGATGGCGATGTTCACCAACGAGCTCTCGATCTCAGGATTGTCCTCGTTGTCACTTATGATGATGATGTGTCGCCGCAGGTAGAGCCTCCACCGTTCATGCCTGGTGAGACGACACCACCACGATCACCCTGATCACCACCAAGACGCGGGGAAAAGCGGCGATAGAAGGGAACAATAGCTCCCATACACTGACCTGATTCTCTATAAGGGAGGCCAAACGACGACGACGACGACCCTCCCTGCCTAGAGGTGGTGTGGGGATGGAGCTTTCCAGCGGCGGCGGGCGAGGGAGCGGAAAGATTTGCTACTTGCTTAAGAGGAGGGGAGATTGGTAGTTGTGCAAGGTACAAAATGGGAATAAGTCTAGGCATGAGCCGTATGTTATGCAGGAAATAAATAGTTACTTAATAAAACATTTAGACAGTGGGCACAGTTTTAATTGCGGCCATGGACTATATAGGGTGGCGTTAAATTGCAGCGGATTTTCAAAGATTTTCTATTGTGCCACTTTCGTAGATTATACGATGTGGATGTTTGATATGACCCAAACGAAAAGTGACGTCACGTAGTATCACCGAATTCTGCTATCTAGTTGGCTCAATATGCTTCTCGCCACGAGAATATCATTAGTTATTATTGTTTGAGATTACAAGTCATATGTCATCATAGGGTGGCTTACTTGAGGTGGACAGCTAGGTGGCAGATTGAGATTGGTACTCATAGTCGGCTCTTACTTGAGGTGTAGAACTAGGCGACAAATTGAGATTGGTACATAAATTACCCAGATTCGGCTCCTCATAAGGGAAAAGAACTACTCAGTCTTTTTTCGATAAAGGATAATATATTAGGCAACATATCCGGTGAAAACCTGGATTCAGTGCATATCTGAAAACTACCAACTAGAGCCACCAGATCTCACTGCCGCCGCTACCAAAACCCCAGGCTGCCGTTTGGTGGATGGGCCCGCTGCCGCTGTGGCGGGCCAATGGCAGAGGCGGGAGGAAGCCGACGACTAGGAAGATCGGTGGCTCTAATTGGTAGTTTTCAGATTTGCACTGAATCCAGGTTTTCACTTTGTACGTTGCCTAATATATTATCCTCTATAGAAAAAGATTGAGTAGTTCTTTATCTCCAATACTCCCTCCGTCCTAGTTTATAGGGCACATATAGCAAATCTCTAGTATCAAGGTGCTAGTTGATTGGAGCTAATATCTTGCATGCATTGGTGGAGATGGATGGAGAGAGGCAACCACCCACTAATTGAAAGAGAATTAATGCAAAATATGCCTAAGAGGTGGGACAACATGGTTTTGAGATTGTGCCCTACAAACCAGGACGGAGGGAGTAGGAGAAGCTGAATCCGGGTAATTCTTACTTACCAATCTCGATCTATCGCCTAGCTGTACACCTCAAGTAAGCCACCCTACGATGACATATGACGTGTCAACCCCACGACAATAACCCTGATGATATTCTCGTGTCGAGAAGCATATTGAGCCACCTAGGTAGCACAATCCGGCTTCGGTCATATCAAACATCCACATCATATAGTCTACGAACGTGGCACAATAGAAAATCTTTGAAGATCGCCGCAATTTAATACCACCTTATGTAGTCCATCGCCGTAGTTAAAACCGTGTCAACTATCTAAATATTTTGGAAAGTAACTATTTATTTCCTGCATAATATACAGCTCATGCCTAGACTTCTTCCCCATTTTGTACCTTGCACAACCACCGAGGTCCTCTCCTCTTAAGCCAATAGCAAATCTTTCCTCTCCCTCGCCTCCATGGCTGCCGCCGCCGGAAATCTCTCCTCACCGACCCATCCCCACAACACCTCCAACCAGGGAAGACCGTCGTCGTCGTGCGGACTCCCTTATGGAGAAGCAAGTCCGTGTACGGGAGCTACCATTACTGCCTCGCGCCACTTTTCCCAGCGTCTTGGTGGTGGTCAGGGTGATCATGGTGGCGTCGTCTCACCAGGCGTGAACGGTGGAGGAGGTGGTCGAGGTAACGTCGTTCTGGCTCTACCCGTGGCAACATATCATGTGTGCCCCGTGTGCTCCAAGATCTTCGATCGAGTCATGGCGCTGAATGGCACAAGAGGAGGTGTCGCCCACCTACTCCTGCCGCCCCGGCGCTGCTTCCGGAGCAGAAGGAGAGGGAGAAAAGGCCACGGCTGGCCTCCGATACCAGGTGGGCAGGGACCAGGCCAAGGAGTGCACGCGGCGGAGGGTCGTGCCTCGTCTTCTGTACTCGACTCAGCCATCCACCCAGCGGAGCCCACCGTGACCATCATAAGTGACGGCGAGGACGATTGTGAGATCGATAGACCGTTGATGAACATTGCCATCTCAGATCCTCATTCACCGATGGCGATTGTTCCTGCTGCACCATCTCGTTTTGTCCCGGCCTTTTGGACAGCTGCCGCTGCTGCTTATGATCAAAACTATGGTGCAGGTAGCGTGGCTCAAATGGCCTCTCACCAGGACGGGGCCAACAATGCTCATGACAAGCCCGTGATCCGTTCGACCCGCCTCTTTGGCGCAGACATCTTCTTCGCCGTCCAAGCCGGCAGCTCCGACGAGTAGCATGCATGTTGGTAATTCCAGATGTATCAAGCAATTGGTTTAGATTTTTCTTTTGGAATTATTAACATTCCAAAATACTCTTGTCAAGATTTTACATACTATATCGTTGGTACTTTAAATTGGAGCTAGCCCACATACATTCCAAAATACTCTTGTTAAGATTTACCATTACTAGATGAATGTCCGTGCGTTGCAACGGGCTGAAAATATGTCATAGAAACATTAATAATTCTTATACTACATGTGGCTGATGATTAGTCTGACTACGCCATATAGAAGGCCATATTGCATTGCAACCACAACCAATATGGCCTTATACTTCCTCGGAGTATTATCCATCCGATGCTCACTATGCACTTATATATCCGAATAGGATTGTAACTATCCATTGCAGAATAACATTATGTCATGTAAAATATTATTCTAGACAGAACTTTAAGAATGCTCATTGTATCAAAGGTCAAAGACCATTTTCGCCAAAGAAAAAGGTCAGAGACCATGAGTTAAAACTGGCCACCAGTAGCTGGCACTCGACACAGTGGTTAAGCTAACAGAGGCACTATGTGCTAAATTAACATAACACACCTCTTCAAGAAATTAGTCTAAATCACGCCTCTGAACAACCAAGTTTTCAGAGCACATTCACTGAATCCGAAATCACCAGATCTAGTTTTGATGATAAACAAATCATGACAGCAGCACTTCAGCCGGGGCATTCAGACATATTTTTATAACCCCAAATTCTACATTTTCAGAATATACATAATACGTACTTCAATGAAAAATGGCAGCTCTCATGCCATTAGTAAAAAAAGAATATACGCAATAGATCATAGATATATCTAATGAAAAGTCTTTCCCCTAATCGATAGAAGGATCTCACTGAAACTAAATATCGCGAATGGGGGACTCACTAAATAAAGTTATCAGGTTGCAATGCATGAATAAAATATTGAGGTACAAGTTCCACTTGCCTAGCTTCCTATGGAGATAACTAATCAACTTCGGAAACACTGAGATATATACCACTGTATGCAATAAAAGTGTAACTGAAATCAGATACCCAGGATTTTTGTCACGACGAAAAGTATAAACCATTTGAGGGCAGCTGATCGGCAGGATTTTTGTCCACTGGAACTTGTGTCTTCATGTACTTGTTGGCAGGCCGGGGCGTCCTCTGCATCCATAGTGGCTGTCACAACAATGAGCCTAAAGATGCATGAAAAAAGATATTAAAACTACCTACATAAGCATGATATGGCATTCCATATAGGGGTGAGTTGTCAAAACGTAAACAGTCTAAGAAAATTTCAAATGATGAATTTAAAATTATACCGTCTTCTTCTGATCCCTAGATTCTGGTGGTTGGAAGTGCATGTGAGCAAAGAAATTTTCTCAAGGCATATTCACCTTCGTGCAAATATAGCACTCCCAAATTTCAGGGATAGAATTATAGAAAAAAACAAGCAATTTTGAACTGAAAATCCTTACACATGAGTTTTCTGCTTTGAACATATCAAAAATATGCATGTATACAATCAGTTATTAGCAAAGATACATATGAATTTGTGGTCCGATCAGCTTCCCCCAAATAACAATTCAGAACTTTAGAAGAATTCATTATACAGGTATATTTTTTCTGATCTGTTCATGGAAGAGTTGCATCACTCATAAATAAAGTGTACACCTGAACACACCAGATATATAAAAAAAGTGTTCATAGATAAAGTCATGTGCGACGTCTTTGAGGATCTCAGCTATGATGCTAGAGGTGATGTTATGCTCTGACATGTGCGAGCCAGACACTTTGGAGTTCCCGAAACTGCTCCTGTCCTGGTCACCGGCCATGTACCTTCCTCAAATATCAGATACATATAGGACGGGGCATAGTGCAGATGGAAACTCAGATATCAATATTTATTTAATAGGTTTAACTGACGTACAATAAACTACAAGTCCTAAAAATGCATCCAGCTCGAGAATATATTTAGATGTAGATAAGCGCAGAAATGAAAGGGTATACGTTTGGATATTAGATCATACTTCTTTTGGGGACTGAACAACGTTCACATGCCTGAGTGTCATGCTCTCTGCTTCGCCTGGTCATCACCTGGCAGTGTAAATGACAGAATGAATAAATTAAAGGAAACCATTATTAAGGCAAATAAGTCAAGACACAAGAATTCGATCGCATGTTGAACTGTAGTTCGTGCGCACTCCTTTGCTTCTCGTATGCGCTTCCATATAAGGTTATTATTAGGTCCAGAAACCTATTTGTATTTCTAATCATGAAAGTTAAAGGATGCTTTCACGAGATGCAATTGCATTCTGAAGAAAGTGTCTATGCAACATAAACCATAACTAAAAAAATTCATGGTTTAACTTTTGAAGCATTTATGAGGGCACATCAACACAGCCACAGAAAATGAAAAGGGGTCTTTACATTCTTTAATTCAGCTAGTGTCTCCTTTAATTAGTACTACCTGCAAATAAGAATCCATCAGTAATAAAGATTAGTTAAAAGAGGATTTTGCAATAAATCAACAAGGAGAACTAGTAAGAAATATTTTTTGATCTTCACGTGATACCTGCGTGGCCCCGTGACCAGGGACAGCAGTTTCAGGCGAGGGCGCAGCGAAGCCCAATGGCGGTGCGGTCGATCTGGCTGAGAGGGGGCGCAACAAGATCTAGAAGGGGCGGCGGCAGAGGAGATGCTCGGTAAGCTGCGAGAGAAGGATTACAAGGCGGCGCAGCAGGACGCGCGCGTACGGGACGGCGGCGGTGATGATGATGGGAACAAGGTTCTTTCGCGGTTTTCGGTCCTGTGTGCTGGGTTTTTTATCGATAGTGTTGTACCGTGCGTGGTAGTGCGACTTAATTTGGTTTGTTTAGCGACAGCGAGCCTGTTTTCGACGTACCAACGTCGTCAAGCGAAATTATAGTAGAGATTGATCTAATGGATTATTTACTTTCCAAAATACTCTTGTTAAGATTTTACACACTATATCGTTAGTACTTAGAACTAGAGGTGCATGCATTACAGATGTATCAAGCACTTGGTTTAGATTTTCCTTTTGGGATTATTCGCGATGTATCAAGATGAACAATCTGAATCAATTGATGATATGATTTAGAAAGAGTTAAAGATCTATTCAAACTTGGCCTCTCATAATACTCAATTCTTTTTTCTTTTTACCTGAGAACCTTGATAATCATTTAGAGCAAAACTTTTAGTTTACCTAAAAAATTGAACGATACGATAATCAAATGAAGACTTACATGCTGATAATGTTTCTAATACCATCTTTTCTACCGATACTGACATCATTGCAGATGAGCCAAACGATAATATTCTTATCCTGCTGAGGTCATAACATGGAACATTGGACTGAGATCAGATCTAGGAAAGGTATTATGGCTTGAAAAAAATAATTAGAAAAAAGTTATATAATGCTACGGGAATGTGGATTTTCTACAAGCATGTTTGGGTACGTGTACTCTCTCCACCATCGGGTTGGAGTTCGGAATCTGTGCATAGTTCTGAGGAAATAACATTTTGGATTTACTTTCGCCGTGTTTGCAGTTTGTATCACGCTCTGCTTTCCAACTCAACCCTCGCCCCACTCCCGAAGAATCTTTATAGGTCGTGTGACCACCGCTCCCATGTCCATGGTCGTGCGAGTTTAAGGACCCGTTTGGGAGCTCCTTATTTTTGAAGTATTTCAAGAATACTTTAGTTTCTACAAATATTAAAGTATTGAATACTTAGAGGTGTTTGGCGGTAGTAAAAAGTGTAGTTTTATATACTTCAATATTTAGAAAACACACTATTTTACTATTTTTAAAGAGGGTTGGATCTTTTTTTCCTAAACTGAAGTATTGTCTTGCTAGGCAAAGAAATACTATTGTTTTGGAATACTTTGGTTTTAAAAATACTAAGTCTTAGTTTGGGGGCGCAGTTTTTATAAAACTAGACTATTGACAAATCGAAATATTTAGTTGTCAGGCAAAGGAATACTTCAGTTTTGCATAATGCTTTCAGTTTAGAAAAAAACAAGTTAGGACTGAAGTTTCTAATACAACAAAAAATAAAGTTTTAGGCAATGCTTTAGTTTTAAAATCATAGTATTCACTATATCCAAACAGTCGGTATTAAATACTACAACATTTTGAGAAACCGTGATATTGGTTGAATATTTAAAAAACACTTTGATGCCAAACTAGGCCTAACTCTTACTGGAACAAAGCAACCTCCATTTTTCCGCCACCGTTGCCGTTCGAGCTTCTCTTCCCCGAGCCACCCTCTGGCCGCAGGCAAACAATCTGGACCATTCGAAAAAATCTGCTACGTATCCCTTTTCACTGGCCATATCCATCCAAAAAATGCATCCATCTCTCTCCTTCATTCACGACGAGTAGCACCTCTGCGCACCTCCTCCTCTCTCTGCTTCCTACAGGCAACATCGACGGCGGGGCTCGAGGAGGCATTGGAGGCTCCGATCCATGGTGGAGCCTTCTTCTCCGGGGACTCGGCGCCGGGCTCCAAGGCATCGCTTGGGTTCTTCCCGTTTGCACTTGGGGTGTGCGAATCGATGGGCTTAGTACGCCACTCCACGCCCGGAGGACCTTGTCAACGACGCGACAACCATGTTGACGTCGTCTCCGACTCGGACAACCTGGTCGGTGACGGCGCCACACTTCTCCCCGTGCATGGCCGCCTCCGTCCACGGCTTCACAGACCGCATGCCGCACGCTGGGTACAGCCCGGGGCTCGTTTTGCCTCTAACCTGCATCATCCTCCTCCGCTGCCAGCCCGTCCTGCCAAACAGGTTTTTTTAATGACGTTGCCCGTCTTCACCGCGTGCAAGCACACGAGAATGCGAAGTGGCTTTGCCATGTACAAAATGATGGGGCTCTGATACATCCATTTTGTATCACTATTTTATATCGTTATTTTCTGTTATTCATCGATATATTTGATGTTATGATACATTACTTATGTTCTTTCATCTTATTTTGCATGTTTAATAATTACGGGAGAATAAACACAGGGACCAGAAATCTGATGGAAAAAGTACCGCTGAGATACCCTATTTCAGAAGATCAAAAGAAGAAGCTAGCCAGAAGGGCAGCCAAAAAGGGGCCACCAGGGGTCCACACCACCAGGTGGCGCGCCCCCCTCTGGTCGCGCCTGGGGGTGGTCTGGCCCCCTGGCCCACCTCTGGGCGCCCCCTTTGGCGTACTTGACCCCCAGGGAACCCTAAGGCAGAATACATCGTCGAGGAAATATTCCGTCGCCACCTCGGGCGGAAAACAATAGAGAGAGAAAAACTCTCCGACAGGGAGAAATCTGCCGGGAAATTCCTCCCGGAGAGGGGAAATTGTCGCCATCATCAGCGTCATCACTCCGGGCTTCATCAAGATCATCATCGTCATCATCCTCACCACCAACACCGTCACCGTCACCGTCCACCTTCATCCCTCTGTAACAATTAGGGGTCTTTATCATTGTTTTCCACTAGATCTCTCTTCCGGTGTAGATTACTTGTTAGTAGTTGATGCTTGTGGGATTTATCGGTGTTTGCACTTTATGACCAGATTGTTATTCACCATTATATCACCTCTGATTACGATCCATATGATGTATCTTGAGTAGTTCGTTTAATTCTGGAGGACATGGGAGAAGTCATGATGTTAGTAGTGAAGTTATGTTGAAGTAATATCGATATGGTTTGATATTTAAGTTGTGGTGTTATTATTCTAGTGGTGTTATGTGAACGTCGACTACATGACACTTCACCTTTATGGGCCTAGGAGGATGCATTGTGTATTTGGCTACTAATTGTGGGGTTGTCGGAGTGACAGAAACCTAAACCCCCGTTATGAAACCGATGCACGAGGGAGTGTAGGATCCTAGAGTTTAAGGTTGAGGTTAAATTTATCTTAATTACTTATTGTATTTGTAGATGCTTGTGGGGGTTTAATCACAAGTATGTATTAGTCCTAGTTGGGCGGTGCATTAGCATAGGTTCACCCACGCAACACCTTTCAAAACAATAAATATTAATCAACTATATGAAGCGAAAACACTTGACGAGATTCTCATGTGTCATCGAGAACGTTTAGTCACCATAAATAAAACAACCGGATTGTCCTTTACTCTCAAAAGGATTGGGACACTCGCTGCAATTATTATTACTGTTATTTATTTACTCGCACTTTATTTATCTGCTATATTAAAAACCACCAAAAACCCCGTTTGCTAGTGTTTACAGTGAATTCTCTATCCAACCTGCTTGTCATCACCTTCTGCCTCTTGTTGGGTTCGACACTCTTATTTATTGAAAGTACTATGATGCATCTCCTATACTTGTGGGTCATCAAGACTATTTTCTGGCGCCGTTGCCGGGGAGTGAAGTGATACGTCATAAACGTATCCTTAATTTCTGATGTTTGTGTTTTCTTATTGTTTCCCACATGTTTGTTATACACTTTTATGTCATTTTTTATCGATTTTCTGGACTAACCTATTGACAAGATGCCATAGAGCCAGTTCCCTGTTTTCTGCTGTTTTTAGTTTCGAAAAGTTGTTCTGGAAATATTCTCGGAATTGGAAAATTCGAAGTCCGGAAGTCTTAAAATTCCCGAAGGTTTCACGGAGTCCCAAAGAGACCCGGAGGGGGGCCACAGGAGGGCCACAACATAGGGCGGCGCCCCCCCGGCCGTGCCATGGGGTGGTGTGGGCCTCCCCGGCCTCCACCGCATTTTCCCTTTCGCCTATTTATAACCCCCAAGGCGTAAACCCTAGAGATATACCACTTTGTCCCGAAAAACACCCAAGGCCGTCGTCATCGTCATCCCAAGATCGGGAGGGTTCTGGATCTCTCCCCGGCACCTTGCCGGGAGGGTAATTCATCACTGGAGGGGTCTACACCACTATGCGGCCCTCCCGAAGTGATGCATGAGTAGTTCATCCCTGGACTACGGTTCCATATCAGTAGCTAGATGGTTGTGTTCTCCACTTTGTACCTCATGTTTAGATCTCGTGAGCTGCCTCACATGATCGAGATCATCTTTATGTAATGCTACATGTTGTGTTTGCTGGGATATGATGACTGTTGAATGTTATGTCTTCTGATTATCAATCTATCATGTTATCTTCATGCATATGTTATTTTTGATCTTGCGTGCTCTTCATTATTAGTAGATGCTCTGGCCAAGTAGATGTTAGTAACTCGAAGAGGGAGTATTTATGCTCGATAGTGGGTTCATGCCTCCTTTGCATCTATGCTCGAGTGACAGAAACGTGACGGATGGAGGATGTGTTGTTGCCATTAGGGAGAAAACAATGGTGTTTACCTAGTTTACATTGTTTACATTACACACTTTTCTTACTGCGATAATATTTTGCTAGCAACTTAATACCAAATGTTTGTTCGGATGATATTCGTGAAGGGTTCGTTGCATAGAAAACAAAAAATTTCCTACGCGATAAACATCTGAATGGCCAAGATCTAATCTAGGAGATGAAAGCAACGGGCATAGAGAGAGTTTTAAGAAGAACATACCCTCGAAGACACAAAGCGTTACGAGATCAAATCTTGTTGTTGGCGTAGTCGTACTCACACCTATCCCGAGAGCGAGAATATGTGCACCGCAATCCAGTGGTGCCTCCGTGATCGGTCACACGTAGGGTTGCTGACGACCTTCGTTCCCTCGATCCATCGGGGCAGCGGAAGTAGAGGATCCCTCCGAACTCCAGCAGCACGACGACGTGGTGGTGGTGAAGAATCCCACGGTCAGGGCTTCGCCAAGCCGGAGACCATGGAATGGAGCAGCGGGTGGAGAGGAAGTGAGGTGGGGAAGTGTGTGGAGGAGGGAGAGCTCTACCTCCTTTTTATAGGGCAAGGGGAGGCAGCCCAAAGGGGTGGTGCGGCCATCCCATGGTGTTCCCCCACCTCTTCCCTCATCATGTGAGTGGACACTCCACTCACATCCACTCATCCTTCCTTTATTTCCCACTTAGAAAATCCAAGAGTTTTTCTTTAGTAAATAAATAAAACATTTTTATTTCTTTATTTCAGCATTTGTTAATTCTACTAATAAAAGTTTGCATATAGCACCTCGAATCATTTGTTTATTATATTAACAACCATTTGATGAAAAACCCCTTGAACTATTTCAATTTTCCCCGAAACAATTTCGGTGCTGCCCAAAACATTCTTCAATATTATGTATCCTCTCAAATGCGCGATCAAACCTTAAGTGTGTCACCCTACGGTTCGCGAATAATACAAACATGATCGAGACTCCTCTCCGATCAATAATTAACAGCGGGATCTCGAGATCCGTGATGACTCCTATATATTCAACGATGAATCTCGTGATCTTGTGAACCTTCAACGTCGTAACTAATTTCCTTCGTCTCGCGATATTTTACTTGTCCGAGATCCGATCATTGGTATCAAACATACCTTGTTCAATCTCGTTACCGACAAGTACTCTTTTCTCGTTTCCATGATATGACATCCTTGTGACCTAGTCACGTGCTTGTAAGCGGTGTCGATGTGATATCACCGAGAGGGCCCAGAGTATATATCTACGTCATTTTGGATGGACAAATCCCACTCTTGATCCATGAGCCTCAACTAACACTTTCCGAATACCTAACGCAACCTTTATAGTCACCCTGTTACGGTGTGACGTTTGATGTCATCAAAGTACTCTTTTGGTATTAGTGATTAACATGATCTCATGGTCTAAGGAATAAGGTTACTCCGAATGTAAGACATAACAATAAAATTAAATGACCTGATCGCATTGTCATACTTAGTTAGGGTCTAAGTTCATCACATCATTCTCCTAATGATACGACCCCGTTATTAACAACATCCAATGTTCATGATCAGGAAACCTTTATCATCTGTTAATCAATGAGCTAGTTAAAAGAGACACTTTACTGGGAACGTTTGTTTGTTTTTTAAACACACATGTATCAACGTTTACGGTTAATACAATTCTAGCATAAGAAATAAACATTCATCATAAACAAGGAATAAGATAATAACCACTTTATTATTGCCTGTCGGGCATATTCCCTTCAGTCTCCCACTTGCACTAGATTCAATAATCTAGTCTGTAAGCACTTAACACATATGGCGTTCGAGTTTTATTACCATTCTCCACATGTGGTAAACATCATCAAAAAGATCTGAACTGTTCAGTTCCTATTGTATTTGCATGTTATTTGCGTCTACACACATCACTCATTCTCCAATGAGATGGCTTTGTAAATATTTGGTCAACCGGTGAGACCTTAATTCCTCGGCTTAAACCAATGTTACTAACTTTGTGAAAATGTAGCTTCATAGTGTCAGCATTCTTGGAAATTCACCAAGTTCAATAAAGAACTCCTTAACACAAAATACTCTTATTATCTGTTGTCAACACAACGATATGCTTAGCCTTTGTTGTACTATCCGCCACAATACTTTAATTTTGAAACTCTTTCAAATCCAGCATGGAACTTTCTTTTAGCCTATTGTGCTACCCTTCATCACATATTTTAATTGAGATAAAATTATTTGAATAGATGACAAGACTATTAGTCTAACATAATACAACTAATATTTTGTCATTACTACAAAGGAAAACATATTCTTAGCATTTCTAAAATGGCATAAGGACCTCTCCCACTATTGTCTAATCATCATATGAATTCTCTTGTTATTACATTTTATAGCATATGACTCATCTCGTTGTGTACATAGCATGGAACACATGACTTAGAAATCTTAATTTCAATTGTGCTTATCATGTGTCAAAACACTTGAATCTTGCTCAATTCTTTTCCATGTGGCAAGTACCCCTTCTTGTCATTTTGATATTGACTTACTTCAATATTTCATCTATATAATTTGGCTCAACCATTTCAGGCGCTTCAATCCATCTCTTATAGATATCGATGCCCAATATCTTGTAAGCCTTTC
>JAPCYS010001737.1:0-10278 GCA_028641055.1 Alopecurus myosuroides
AGAGAGACTGAACCAGGCAAGAAAAAGGCTTAAGGAAGTTCTCTTTCCATTCCAACTAAACTAAGTGAAACAAGAGGGAGAGCAAACAGAAACATGTATGAGCAAGCAGCACAATCTCGTGTATATGTACTCGTCTAGTAGGAAGAAAGTGAGAGAGACAAGTGCTGCCAAGTCGAAGTTGGTGTAGCTGGTATTTTCGGATGATCAACCACATTGGGACTAAGAGACGGCCCGTACTCCCACGGGAGGCAGCAGTGGGCCCAATGGAGCTCACTTCAAAACATATCTTTCGACGTCCGTCTTTCCTGCCTTACCCTAGCCCCGCTTTCACCTGACGATTCGGTATGAGATTTCTCTGATCTGTTGACGGTATTCTTGAAGCTTTATTTCTTTGTCACCGGACAGAGTGAGAACTCGTTTTCGTTATGGACAAGCTCTCCTTCTGTGCGCATTGATCGGCCGCTGGGAGATAGGGATTTAGTGACTTACCAACCAATCGGACATTGAGGGCAAGACATACCATACAGATCACGGCTTCAGCTGCTGTAGTCCTCTAGCCGAGCCACTACTAGCGTGTGTATAATTCATGGCAGTTCACTATTTGGTTTGTTATGGAGCTATTCTCTTGCTTTTTTGTATAGAGCGGTAAGTTAGTGCTATTCTAAGGAATCAGAGGGCTTCCTTCACAGTGCATACCTCTCTTTCTCTTTTGAGTTTTTCTGGCGGACCGGTCACGCAAGATCTTTGGTCTTCCCCCGGAACCGATGAAAAAGCGGCCTTCACTGAACTCATTTGAATCACGGTCTCACATCTGCAAGGGTAAGATGGACAGAAACATAGGGGTAAGTGTTATCCTGCTTCCCTTCTGGTTCGCTCGAGATTCCTGTAATAATGCTTGATCCCTAGTAACGTAAGTAGAAATGGGGAGGTCGAATCTAGCGATCAAGCTGCTCCATTAGACCTTGTGCATATTCACCGCGACATCCTGATCCGCGATTACTAGCGATTTTAACTTCATGTTCCCGAGTTGCAAAGAACAATCCGAATTGAGGCAATCTTTCCGGATTCACTCCGGCTTACAGCCTTGATTCCCATTGTCATTGCCATTGTAGAACGTGTGTGGCCTAGCCCATAAGGCCATGCTGACTTGACGTCATCCCCACCTTCCTCCAGTATTTCACTGGCAGTCCCTCGTGAGTGTGGCACCCACCTTTTTCTTTGTTTCGGAGAGGGGCGCGTACTATTACACTCCGTACCACACCACCGGGCGGCTGGCCTTCATGCCGAGTCTTCCTCCACCAAGTGAGAAGAAAGGCATGTCCAGAATGTCGTTGATAGGCCTAAGTCCCTCACCTAGAGTCATCGTTGGATTCGTTGGAGGAAAATCGGTAACCTAGATCAAGCCCTGTCATGAGCTTGACATACAGAGTTTAGGATGTGATCGATCGGTCGGGAGGACAATAATAACGATGTAGAGAATTGGTCTAATACTTGCATAATGGACAGGAAATATACTAGCGCTGGCCTAAGTGTCTCGCGTTTGTACATACAACTGCAGGTGAGATAAATGAATGTTTTTTTTAAATCAAACCATTATATTCAGCACGCAAGTCGCCTCATTAAAAACCTTATAATCCCCTTAGGTACCATGGTAAAGGAAAAAATTCGTATAAACTTGCTGCCACCAAGTTCAAACAATGGTTACATCCTCTAAAAGTTTGCTCACAATGCAGCTAGGGGATCATCGTCACAATTACAGGAATTTCTGGAATCAAAACTAAACTTTTCCAGATTGTGAGCAACTTTTTAGATAAAAGACAACTATTTCCCGGCTTTAAATTAATGAAGCTAAAGTTTCTTCATTAGTGTCTCTAGGACACTGGCTAAACTCGAGTTTCCCTAATACATAAATGTACCAAGTACATAAAAAAAATAGCCGCCGCCGGATTCCACAAAATGTCTTCACAGTTGCATGTATTAATCACTTCGAGAGCATCAGATTCAGCTTGCACAACATTGCAGGCTAGATTCAATACTAAAATGAAACCCTTTTCTCTTTGCTATAGCTTCCGCCAACATTGCTTGATGCAGTATCCGCACCACGGTGCTCGGCAGCAGATGGTGCGACGCCATCTGCTTGCTTGATCGCATTGTGGGTTTGTTCACTTAGAATGCTTAGATCTATCCGATCTATGGATGCAGCCCTCTCATGTGTACATACACAGGAACTAACGTTTTTTTTATTCGAACTCAATCATCCGGGTCGTTCACATATTGAACTTGTGTGTAGTGTAGTATTTTTGTTTTTTGAGAACTGTTTTTGTTTCTGTGGGTAGTGATATCGTGGGTTTTTCTTGGGAAATGCTATCGTTCATCCGGGGGATCGGTGTCACGCGATCCTCCGCTATCGTTGCCTGGCACGTGTCCCCCAAGGAGACAACAGGGTTGAGGCCCACCACAATTGATATTATCTCCTCCCGTCGTGTTCATTATCCTCCATCCAGTATTATCCCCTTCTTTCCTCTATCTCGCGTAGAATACTCAATCCGCCATGGATGCTCTCAAGCCTCCGCTGCCTTTGGAGTCCGCAGCTCCGCCAAACGCCTGAAGTTCGAGCCCGATGATGGAGGGATGATAACCCGGTATGCTAACCCCAAGGAGTAACTCGGCCCAAAGGACGCTGCGCAAGATCTAGAAGGCCCAGGAGTGTAGGCCTCGTAACCCGGATTGTGGGTTCCGATAAGGAAGTTTAGGGTTTTGTAAGTAGTGTCCGGGTAGGATTCCGAGTGCGCCTTGGATAGCAAGCCAGGGGATTATATAAGCCGGCCCCTAGGGTTAGATCGATGAGTTCACCAGAGGCACAAGTTTACGAGATAGAGATTGTGAGATATCGAGCATCCGTTGTAACACTTGTATCGAGATATAGAATATTCAGATCGTAGACTCGGCGACTTGATTGCCGGCTACTAGATTGCATATCACCATGGTTTCCCTTGAGCTAAACCCTCTCCCAAACACCAGAGTCGATTTGCCCTCAAGACAAGTTACCCCCGGTAACGTCTGCCGTGATTATCCCACGACAGTTGGCGCCCACCGTGGGGCCTACGTCCAAGGGTGTTTACATCACGGGAGAAGCTCGGGAGAACATGAAGAACCTCGTCATCGGCGAGATCTACACCAACCCCGAAGGAGAGAAGATGGTGGACGATTTTGGCTGGGGGCCAGAGTCAGATCTGCTCGAATCCGGATCTGTCATGACAATCGGCCGGATCAACGTCTTCATCGGCATGGTACGTACGTCCGATTCAATCCCTGACGATTCTGAATTTGATTCTGTGTCAGGGGTGGCCACCTGCGTTCAGTCGGATGGAGAAGAATCAGTCGAAACGATAGATCCGGCAGAAGAAGCCACCACGAAGAGGGAACAGCCGGAGGAGCCGGCATGGACCCCGCGTGGCCGGGTCATGAGAGAAGATGACACCGAGTCTATCCTGCATCTGCTGGAGGACCGGTACGAGGAGAATAGCAGTGATGAAGAAGAATACGAATCTGCGCCGAGCATTGTACGCCAGGTCGCGGTCTACACGGCTCCTGCAACCAATCTCAATCAGGGGAACGTGACCGCGGCCGTTGTTGGAGCGACACAAGCATTGGCCCAGCAGCAAAATCCGGTTGACGGAAACCCGGTTCTGGCCTGGGTTGATGGAGAATCGGCTTCAGTCACCAGCCGAGCAGCGGATAGTGAGTTGCAGGCGAACACGTTCGGATATCTGGCAAACCGGACACCAGGGGCGGGTCCTTCAAATCCGCAACACCCGGCCCTGTTCAACAACAACATGATCCTGGATCCCACCGTTCTAGCCACAGTCATAACCCCGGAAAACACAGCGGAACGTGTTAGGGATCTAGATGTAGCCCGTCGTGCATTGGAGCAACAAAGAAGGCAAGTGGAAGCAGAAAAGCAAGGGGTAGCCACGCGCCAGCGCGAGCTGGATGCATTGGAGAACCGGCTCCGGCAAGAAACAACCAGGGTGCATCAAAGGCACCAGACTAGATTACCGGCAATGGGTGGAGTCATAAACCCGGCCACACTATTCATCACGCCTCAGGATCAACCAATTCCAGCTGCGAATCCAGGAACTGTACATCAGCCCGTGACTGGAGGAGCACAGCCGGCGAACGTGCAGGCCGGGTTACCCACATTACAGATTGGAGTTACCGCTGGCAATACAATACCACCACCACCACCGTCACGATTTCGCACGCCAGCAGGTCATTACAACAACCCTATGGACAATGTATACGCAGCAGCACTCGCATTGAATCAAATCCCCGTAAGAGAGTCACCCCACGCAGAGGAGACCCGGCGGGCGATAGATCTATTGCGCACTGCGGTGGCGCAACAAGTTAATTACCCGGATAACAGAAGCGGAATGCATGGGACACCATATATCAGCCAGCAACGAGGCAATATCGGCAATATTTAGACAAGTTCAGCGCGGCGGAGGGCAGAGCAGCAGCAAATGCCGCCTCCTCCCCGCGTTCAGGCCGCGCCAGCAGCATCAGCAGCGCAAGCTATTGTGGACAGTTCCAGAGCCAGGAGAGCCGCGGCCGGGTCTGCGGTGCACGGACCAGCAGCAGTGCCGCATCCAGCCGTACCCCCGCAGGATCGCACGTTTCCGAGTAAGGCCAGTTCCGACTAACCTCGCTGGGCCTAAGTGTTTGTCGGATAACATCAGGGCTGAGCCTTACCCGGATAAATTCAAGGAACCGGGTAAAGTAGTGAATTATGAGCCGACTATGGATCCAGAAACATGGTTGAGCAGTTATGAGATGGCTATGTCAATCCGCAACGCATCCGAAAATCTTCAAACCAAGTTCATGTACTTGATGATGTCAGAAGGGGCAGCAAAGTTATGGTTCAATAATCTACCGGAAGGGTCTATCAAGTCATGGGAGGAGTTGAAAACTGCGTTTATCAAGCACTTTCAAGGGACGTGCAGAAAGCTATTCACTATTGATGACTTAGAACGGTGTGTCCAGAAGAAGGGAGAATCGGCGCGCAGCTGGGTGCACCGAGTTATGGAGATACTTCACTCATCTACAGATATTCCGCCCAAGGATGCGTTACAAGCTATGGCGAAGACGTGCAAGTACATACCTTTAATGCAAAAGTTAACTCGCATGAAATCTAGTCGGAATGCTTTAGAGGTTACGATGGGAGAAGTAATGGACGCATGCAACAAACACGCTGCAACAGATACTACAGAAGAGGACGTCGATGACAAGAAAGCAAAAGCAAACACAAGTAACAATGGAAGAACCGGCAATGGATCAACGCCGGGTAACAATGGAGGTAACAATGGGAACAACCAGAACAAGCGCCCGTTTGAGGGAAGCTCCGAGTTTGTCGCTAGCACAGAAGCCGGGTCTTCGAGACCTAGGGCAGAAGGAAACTTCAATGGAGGAAACCATAACGGAGGAAATTATCAAGGACCGCCAAGGCCGGGTAACAACTGGGACATCTTCAGAATGGCGTGCCCTAAGCACAGCAGGAACGGTAGGCCGGCTAACCACTCATTGGAGCAGTGTGCGGACCTACAGAGATGGAAGAACGAGGAAGTAAACAAGGCTATGCGAGGTGCAGGTCGGGGAGGAGGACCGGGTCCGGGTGGAAACCCGGGCAACGGCCCACCCCCAGCCGGTAACCCCGCAGGCGGAAATCCGGGTAACAACCAAGGGGGAGCTGGAGGTTTCCAACCTAACCTCAAGCAATTGGGACAATATCACGTGCATACTACAGGAATTTCCAACAAGGATAAAAAGATACTGAAAAAGGCGGTAAACTCGGTTTCCTCGGCCGTTCCGAGATACCTGAGATGGTCAGAGCAGGACGTAACATGGAGCAGAAGAGATCACCCGGAAAGGATAGAACACCCGTGAGTCTTAGCATTAGTGGTTGCGCCGCAGGTTAATGGTTATGAGCTGAAAAAGGTCTTAATGGACGGCGGAAGTAGCATCAACATCCTATATTGGGAAACTTTCTTGCGCATGGGTCTCAAGGAGTCTCAGCTGCAGAAAAGTTCAACAGTTTTTCACGGTATCGTGCCGGGTCATTCGGCATGCCCTGAAGGAAAAATCACTTTGGAGGTTGCTTTTGGAGAATCAAAGGATAATTTCCGGGTAGAGTGGCTCACGTTCGAAGTGGTGAAGTTGCGCAGTCCTTATCACGCGCTATTTGGGAGGCCGGCTTACGCCAAGTTCATGGCCAGGCCGTGTTACGTGTACCTACAGCTAAAAATCTCGGGTCCTAAACAGACCATCACTATACATGGGAGCCGGGATATAGCGGCTGAGTGTGACGAAGGAGATGCAGCAATGGCAGAACAAGCCTGTAGAAAGGAGGAGCTTAAGTATTACCGGTCTCAAGTAGACCCGGATGACAGGACAGTGTTGAAGAGACCAAACACTGAGGATAAGAGAGCAAAATTCAAAGCAGCACAAGATACTAAGATGGTAGCCTTCGTCGAAGGTGATCCGTCTAAGCAATTTGCCATAGGATCTAACTTGGATGATGATCAGGAAAAAGCACTTGTGGAGTTTATTCGTTCAAATCAGGATGTGTTCACTTGGACGCCTAGCGATATGCCCGGTATCCCTACAGAGCTGGCAGAGCACAGTTTGCACGTTGATCCCAAATCCAGGCCCGTGAAGCAGGGACTGAGAAAGATGAATGAGGAAAGAAGAAGGGCTATCGGCGAAGAAATCGCTCGGCTGTTAACAGCTGGCTTTATCATGGAAGTATTTCACCCGGAGTGGCTAGCAAATCCGGTTCTCGTGATGAAAAAGACCAATGAGTGGAGGATGTGCATTGATTATACGAGTCTCAACAAGCATTGCCCAAAGGATCCGTTCGCACTTCCAAAGATAGATCAGATCATAGATGCAGTGGCTGGAAGTGACCTATTATGCTTCCTGGATGCATATTCCGGGTATCATCAGATCAAGCTCAAGAAGGAAGACTGGGAAAAAACGTCGTTCATAACCCCTTTTGGAGCCTTTTGTTACAAAACCATGACCTTTGGATTGAAGAACGCCGGCGCAACCTATCAGTGGTGCATTCAGAAGTGCTTTGAGGACCAAATTGGACGCAACGTTCATGCTTACGTGGATGACGTGGTGATCAAGACCAGAAAGGCAGAGACATTCATTGATGATCTGAAGGAAACATTCAAGAACCTGAGAAGATACCAGATGAAACTTAACCCGGCAAAGTGTGTATTTGGAGTCCCAGCAGGGAAATTACTCGGTTTCATTGTTTCAGAGAGAGGGATTGAAGCAAACCCGGATAAAATTAAAGCTATCCAGAGTCTGAAAAAGCCGGAAAACCTGAAGCACGTTCAGAAGCTTACGGGGTGCGTAGCAGCGCTGAGCCAGTTTATATCAAGACTCGGAGAGAAGGCAATACCCTTGTACCGGATCTTGAGGAAATCTGATAAATTCATTTGGGACCAAGAGGCGGACGAGGCATTCGAGGCACTAAAAAAGCAACTATCTGAGGCACCAGTCCTAGCAGCTCCGGGTCCTAAAGATCCCATGTTACTATGCGTTGCAGCGGGGCCCCGGGCGGTTAGCGCAGTGGTTGTCGTTGAGCGCAAGGAGGATGGAAAAGATCACCCGGTCCAGAGGCCGGTTTATTACGTCAGTGAGGTATTATCAGAAGCAAAGCAGCGCTACCGGCATTGGCAGAAGTTGGTTTTCGGGGTCTTCATGGCCAGCCGGAAATTGAAACCGTATTTTCAGGAACACCCCATAACAGTGGTTAGCTCTATACCAATGTCGGATATCATCAGAAACTCGGATGCAACAGGCAGAATAGCCAAGTGGGCGATCGAGATGGGAGATTATTACATCAACTATGAGCCCAGGTCAGCAATCAAATCTCAAGCTCTAGTTGATTTCATTAACGATTGGACTCACACAGGCATGCCCACAATGACTCCAAGTTCCGAGTCTTGGATAATGCACTTTGATGGCTCCAAGCAGTACGAGGGATCAGGAGCCGGAGTGGTGCTCACATCACCTAAAGGAGAAAATTGAGCTACTATTGCAGATTCACTTTGATTGTTCCAACAACGTGGCCGAATATGAGGCATTATTACATGGATTGAGTATAGCCAAGGAGATGAATATCAAGAGAATACGATGCTATGGGGACTCAGACCTTGTGGTACAGCAGGTCTCGGGAACTTGGGATAGAAAAGAGGCAACTATGGCAGCATACCGCAGAGAGGTGGACCGGGTTGCCGGATGCTTTTCCGGGTATAAGGTGGAGCATGTAGACAGAAGAAAAAACGAGGCGGCAGATACACTTGCCAGACTCGGCTCGCGCAGAGAGCCGGTTCCACCCAACGTGTTCCTGGATGAGTTATGGCGCCCATCAGTTAAAACCGAGTCTGAGGAAGAACTGGCTAACAAAGACCCAGATTTGGAGCTCGTGGCCACAATACGCACTGTTCCCGAGTGGACAGAGCCGTTCCTGGCTTACCTATCACGGGGCGAGTTACCACAGCAAGAGGTACTAGCAAGGCAAATTTTGAGGCGAGCAAAAGGTTATTCCGTCATCAATGGGGAGTTATATAAAAGGAGTGCCGCATGAGTATTTTTGCGCTGTGTAGCACCAGAAGAAGGCCGGCAAATCCTGAAAGAGATCCACGAAGGCGACTGTGGCCATCACGCATCCACAAGGTCCCTTGTGGCCAAGGCATATAGGCACGGTTTCTTCTGGCTCACAGCTTTAGCAGATGCGGAACGCTTGGTGGCAAGGTGCGACGGGTGCCAAAGGTACGCCCGCCAAATCCATGTGCCGGCTATGGAGTTGCAAACAATTCCTTTAACCTAGCCTTTCGCCGTTTGGGGTATGGACATGGTTGGCCCCTTTCACATGTCACCTTGCAAAAAGACACATCTCCTGGTGGCTATCGATAAGTTTACCAAGTGGGTTGAAGTCATGCCAGCTACCAATTGTGAAGCGATTACGGCGGTTAAGTTCCTAAAAAGGATTATCTACCGGTTCGGGTATCCTCACAGTATAATTACCGACAATGGAACCAACATGTCCCTTGGCGAGATGGAGAAATTCTGTGGCAACAACGGAATCCGGCTTGACATAGCCTCCGTAGCTCATCCACAAGCCTATGGACAAGTGTAGAGGGCGAATCAGGAGTTACTTCGTGGATTAAAGCCACGATTGCGAGTCCCATGTATCAGAGCTGCTGGAGCATGGGTTGAGGAGTTACCTTCAGTGGTTTGGGGTATTAACACTACACCTAACAGATCTACTCAGATGACACCGTTTTTCATGGTTTATGGCGCAAAAGCGGTGCTGCCGAGTGATATCATCCATGACTCGCCTCGAGTATCGGCTTACGTCGAGGTGGAGAACGAGAAGACCCGGCAGGACGCCGTGGATATGTTAGAAGAACACAGGGAACAAGCTTTGGAGAGATCAGCCATATACCAGCAGGATTTGAGGAGATATCATAGCCGGAGAGTCAAAACCCGGGTCTTCCAGGAAGGAGACCTGGTTCTGCGCTTAGTACAGTCAAAGGATGGAAAACACAAGTTATCCCCACCATGGGAGGGACCGTTCATCATAAGCCGGAATCTGCACAATGGATCATATTACTTGGTAGATGCAAGGGAAGAGTCGGCTACTGTTAATGACACCGCTCACACCACTTCATCTATGCAAGAGAGAGAAAGACCTTGGAACGTAGCTCAGCTGCGTCCCTACTACACATAGTCCAGACTAGATTTACAAGTGGAATTACACGATGTAACAGGCAGCAGGTTTCAGACGCACTCTTTTCCTATCCAGGGTATCTAAGGGGACTGGAGGGTTTTTAATGAGGCGGCTTGTTGACCTAACTTTTCTCATATCAATAAAGAGATGGTTAAACAATATACTTTTTCCTTTTCATGTGTTTTTTATCAAGTTTTTTTATCTCTGTTGTGTTTTTATTTTCTTCTTCCAGGTAAGTTTTATTTATTGTTCTTAGTACATTAGTTTCTTTAGTAAATTGCATATATTTAGGTCTTGGGGGATGATTGCTTGAATAGCACAGTTACAAACTCAAAGACCCGGCCATGATGCCTATGAGTTATAAGGGCCGATTACTTGCAAACAAGTACGGCTGCAAGCTTATAACCGGACAAAGGAGCCAAACTTTCTTGACTTTTCTTACTTAAGCTCGATGTGACTCGCACTAAAGTGGC
>JAPCYS010002371.1:0-58442 GCA_028641055.1 Alopecurus myosuroides
TATGGGTATGATAATTGTCGTGGGAATGCCCAATGGGTCCCCACGATGAGCATGCTAGGTACGACCCAACTACGGGGAATTTCGAGAAGGCCCACAAAGCATCGGGATGTGCCTAGTGAAGGATGTGGGTGGAGAACCGGCTCGGAAAAATTACCTTGCGGTTCAAGAAGTAGAAAAGAAAACCGACTAAAGGGAAATACTACTCCTGTACGAACTCCTGAGACCCAGCCTCCTATATAAAGGTCGGGATGGGGTCATAACTAGACAAATCATACACGAGAGAAGAGACAAGAGAGACCTTTGCGCCATACCATATTCCGAGTTGCATCCTTTGTAACCAAGAGCAATTCGCCGGAATAAACAAGATAGGCAGGAAGTACGGGTTTTATCTTTCCGAAGGGTCCCGAACCTGGGTAAATTGTGCCCCTCGTATCCTCTCAAGCCGAGTAGTCCACCACCGTTCATCTCCCAACAAAACCCTAGCCCAACAAGCATGGGATATGTCGTGGTAACCCCACGTTATTTGGCGCCGTTTGTGGGAATCTAGAGCGGTGGATTTGAGGCTTCTTCGGCATCAAAGGCAAGAAAAAATTCGACGAGCAAGATGGATCATATCAAATCTGCGTCCCTGGACTTCACCGAGCACTTGCCGTCATTACGCCCGGCTTTCGACTCCATCAATAAAAGCATCAACCTGAGGTTTGCTGATCTAAACTTTTGCACTACTCTCACGGGTATTTTGTGCCTCTAGGACTCGACACATATGCCAAAACCAACACTCGCCGCATCATCGTCTCTCGACTCTAATTCCGAGACCGGATCCAACTCCGACTTGATGAAAACCATCCACCCCAACCTCCATCGCTTCGTGGGGATGGTGCACCGCACCAGGTCCTCGGAAAGTGATGGATCGGCTACCCTGAGCCCCAACACCACTGAAGATGAAGATCCCCTCCACCCCTGTGGACCTGTCCAGGTGACGAAAACTGGAGCAAAAGAAGAGGAGGAAGATGAGGAGAAAGACGAAGGGAAAGAAGAGGATAAAAACGGAGAAACTATCTCACGCGACGGACACCCAACTGAAGTGGAGACAGAAGACAAGGAAGACCAGCGAGTCCCCGATTCGTCGGCAAAGATGAGTCACGCACCAAAAGGTCACGTCTGTGTAATCGACCCTCAATAACAATCCACAGGAAGGTGAGGGAAGCAGCAGAGCATTTGGTCGCCGAGGGATGGAACATACCCGAGGATGCTACGGAAGAAGCTCAATACACGTATCGATACGCCCTGAGTCAATAGATGAAAATATTATTGAAGCTGTAGAAGGATCTGAACATCCGCCAAGGAGTACCAAGTGGTCAGAGCACTAGAAAATAGATCGAGTCACATGAGAGGATGATCCAAAGACAGTGGAACATGCGACAAAACACCAATCCCACGTAGCCAGGATGCCCCGTGAATCAACATAGGAAACAACCAAAAAACTCGAGTTTGGGACGGATAACACCCCCGGGTACATGGTGCCCAAGACACCTCAAGATGGCCTCGTGCAGGCGACTACGTACATGATGCCCATACGACCACCCGTTGGCAACCCGCGACAAGGGATCCACCAGCAATCACTATATGCATTAGGATTGGTGGGGACAACACTTGAGGCTGCACCGGTCACACCTATGGCTACATCTCCTACACCAGAAGTAGTCAACAGATCGACAGCGAGAGCGAGTCGCGCCTCCCGAGAGGACAGAGAAGAATGTGGGACAAACTCACACAAGCCAAGGTGGATCGTAGGCGCCACGAGCGAAGGGATGAGCTTAATATTGCAACCCAAGATCGAGCCAATAGATCAAGGGCCACGCGCACGGTGGAAAATCGCACGAACTACAATGACTACGAACTGTGAAGAGAGATCTACTTCTCCCACACAATACGCGAGGCCAGCAAGCCGAAGAACTTCAACTTAACACCAGAGACTCCAAAATACGATGGGCTCTAGGAGCCGCAAGCTTGGTTGCAGGACTACATGACAACAGTTAGGTTCCAGAGAGGCAACAAAATCACAGCTATGCAATACATCCAGCTGCAACTCACTGGAGCCGCACGTACCTAGCTGAACCGCATCCCGTGGAATGAGTAACACAATTTGGAAAGTTTCGAGTACGATTTCTTCCAAAACTTCAAATCCACCTACAAGCTCCCCGTGACAGTGGGACAACTACGCAACTGCAGGTAGCGTGTGGACGAGAATATTCACGATTACATCCAGCTTTGTACGATAATGAAAGACAAGCTAGAACACATCTCTAAAGAGATAGAAATTGATGCTTCCACGGAAGGATTTCAGCAGGTGGGCCTTCAGAAGCAGCTGGGATGCGTATGGGTGAAGACGGTGAGGAATCGCTACTCCGCGCACGCTAGTACACTGTAGAGGATGCAGACATGGACATACAATACTCGAACGAGTGTAACAGGAGAAACAACCGTGATATGAGGCGAACAAGAAAGCGCAAGAACCGGGCCTTTGATGAAGTAGAGAATGCAGAGTTGGTTGCAGCAGGGTTTCCTGAGAGTCATGACAATGACTACCACAGGCAAGGGCGCGCGTGCCAACCACGAAAGCCCCAGCCCCGTCCCGACGGACTACCGCCAATGTCAGCCGAGTGACAGTCGATGCACCGTGTCCAACGCACATGTACACAGACAATAACGGCGAGCGCAAATTGAGGAACAAACTGAAAGACTTTCTCCGGTTCATGTTACTCGCAAAGATAGCTTGAGAAAAGCAGCTGGAGGCACAAAAGGCAGGTTGTCTGGTGATACCTGGATCAATAGCCGTCGGTGCACCTCCACTACCTGCGTTGCGAGGGCCCCAAATCAACCCGTGCTACTGACGCCACCGACCCAACAATCAATTGGGGTCCATCACCGACCACGGGTCCAAAATGTAGATGAGGATGGAGGGTACCAAGAGCCACGTGGAAAGATGTACATGATCCAAAAGGGATGACCATCTAAAATAATCTAGAAGCCGGTGAGCCGACAAGTTAATCTGGCAGAAATCGCACCCCCAGCAACATCTGAGTACCTCAACTAGTCTGAATCAAGCATCACATTCTCAAGGGATATCATCCGTCTCGATTCCCTTACCCGGGCCGTGCCGCTCTTGTACTCGATGCCCAAATAGGGGGTTTGAAATGAATAAGGTATTCATGGACGGAAGAAGTGGGATCAACATTATTTTCGTAGAGACACTCGAGAAGATGCTCATATCTACAAGGAACCTCACTCAGTCGGAAAACTCATTCCACGAGATCGTACCTGGAAAAGCAGTCTGGCCACTAGGAATGATTATGCTAGAAGTTGTCTTCGGGACAGCGACACACTAGAGAAAGGAGAAGCTCGACTTCGAATTCATCGATTGACCATCGCAGTATAATGCTATATTGGGTAGATTTGCTTTTGTCCGATTAATGACGGTCCTCCACTACGCGTACCTGATGATAAAAATGTCAGGAACCAAAGGAATCATAACTTTAAATGCAAGCTACAAGCGCTTCGATAGTTGTGACGTCGAGTTCAACAAAATCTCCAGTCTTTTGTTATGCAGCGGGAACCGGCGGATATGGCGGCTACAATGGATCACCCGGTCCTCCCACTAACAGAAACATCTGCACCAGAGATGGAGTTTAATCTAAAGAAGGATACAAAAGACGTACATGTGCACCCGTCTGATCCATCCAAGACGGCCCTTGTGTCCAATACGCTTCCTACCGCATAGGAAAGCGCGCTCATCGAGTTCCTCGGTGAGCACTGGAGAATTTTTGCATGGCCTCAGAGGACATGCCAGGAGTTCTCATGGAATTCAGCGAGCACACACTAGACATTAATAAGGATATGATACCCATTCAGCAATCAATGGAGCGCAACTTAGACCCAAAATGAAGATCCATAGGCGAAGAAGTTAACAGGCTACTAGCAGCAAAGTTAATTCGGGAGATCAAATTAGCAACATGGCTCTCAATCCAGTGTCGGTGCCAAAGAAGAACACAAATGTACTAAGTATGTGCATCGTCTTCACTTTATTAAACAAGCATTGTTCCAAGGATTACTTCCCGCTACCGCACGTCGACCAGATCATCAACTGGACACTCCGGTGGGAAAGGTTATCTTTTCTGGATGCCTACTCAGGGTATAACCAGATCCATATGAAGATGGAGGATGAGGAGAAGACGGATTTCATCACACCCTATGGGGTGTTCTACTACACAACTATGCCCTTCAGGGAAAAAAATGCGGGTGTCACTTGCGAGCGCATGATGCAAAAATGTTTGAAGGAGCGGATAGGAAGGAACGCGAATGTCTACATGGATGACATAGTCTGTCGATTGCTCATATCAACAAGTCCCTCGGATGATCCGATAGGGTTTCGATTAAGAGAACGAGTAGGCGCTGGCGGCAATCGTTGGCTAGTAGGGGGGCACATTTTTACCCAGGTTCGGGGCCCTCGTAGAGGTAAAACCCTTACTCTTTCTCTTGAGATCTGTATTAGCTATAGAACCTCTCTTTGGGCCTAGGTCTTGGGCCTTGGACTGGGTAGGCTCACCTGACAGGTCCAGGAATCATCCCCACATCAGTAGCCCCCGAGTGTTTATTCGACTGATAATCAGTCGGGTAAGCACTCAAAGTTAGTTCTTGGATTCTTTGACTGGTCATTCAATCGCTTGATTTCGAGTGCGTATACCCTATGCGCGACGCGCTCACTTACTCGAGCATCGAGTGTTAAATGTGCCTTGTGTTGACTGTTTTCGCAGAAGGCTGTGGCTCATTCGCTTGACTCTCCCGAAAGATCAGGACCAATTAATTGCATCTAGGGCAAAGACAGTACTGGCCTACACGAATTCGAGACCTCTGACTCGAATCCGGTGAGGTGATCGTTGCGACTGGGCTGTGGAGGTCTTATCGAGTCGAACTTGACCTTTAAAAGGGGTACCCAGCGCGTCTGCTAGGATTTTTCTTCGTGTTGTTGATACGGAAAATTTACCGGAGGACGCAGCTTGAGTGCGATTCCAGGCCCACAGGAGAGATCCTTGGGTCTTACCTTCGTACTCGAAAGAATACGGCACCCAGATGTGCCTAGTCGGCCGAACGATCCAGGATAAAGATGTGTAAGTACATCGTGAGGTAGAGTTGCGGGAGCCACATAATCGTAATTTTACCTTAATCACATTTCTGCGATACTTCGGGTGAAGAAATCTTCCTTTTTCTTGATCTTGTGCAAAACAGATTTTGCATTATGAAGCTTATACGTAAGAGGTTTCATATCGCGAGAGGTTTCGTGTTGAAATGCCCATACGAAAGAGATTTCATGTCAGGGTGCCCATGCGAAAGAAATTCCGCGGCTTGATACTTATACGAAAGAAATTTCGTGTCAATGTATTTATACGAAAGAGGTTTCGTGTTGAAATGCCCATATGAAAGAGATTTCGTGTCAGGGTGCCCATGCGAAAGAAATTTCACGTCTTGATGCTTATATGAAAGAAATTTCGTGTAGTGAGGTGCGCAATGACGTCACTGCGCACTCGATCGCTCCAACTGCTCCCAATGAGACGTGATGAAGTGGGGCAGAGCGCGTGGGCCCACCGTGTCAGTTTCTTGACCGGAAACGATCGGTCGTGTCCCGGTTTTTCCGCTGGTTGCGCGCAGTAAATCCGCACGATCTTTTCGTAAAGATCGTGCACGGGTAAATGCTCCCCGCCGCCTCGTTTTGTCTTCACGCTTGGCGGCTGCGATGAATGACACGTTTGCGGATCTACGGTCCAGATTGATCTGGCTCGGGTATAAGTACCATACCTTAGGGAAAAGGTAATCTTCCAGGCTCTTATTCATCTTCCACCTTCCTCGCGCACACCTTCTTCTCCGCTAGCACCGAGCACTCTCCAATGGCGGGAACGAAGAAACGCGGCGCCACCGCGGCATCTTCCAAGGACGTGGCGAGCGCTTCTGTGGCGGCTCCCGCGAAGAAAACGGGCGACTGGCATGCGGCAAACACCACCAAGAAAAGCATCATCGAGATGCAGAGGGAGGGGTTGCTCCCGCGAGAAACCTCCAAGTGCGTGCGCATGTGCGGGAAGAAGGAGGAGACGCCCAACCCCCTCTCCACCGAGCGCGTCGTCTTTTCGGAGCACGTCTCCTGAGTTCTGTCTTTCCCCCTCCACCCATTTCTCATCGGGCTGCTGTATGTCTATGGCATACAGCCGCACGACCTTCCTCCGAACGCGATTCAGCACATTTTGTGCTTTATCGTGCTTTGCGAGTGTTTTCTCGGGATCCGTCCGCACTGGGGGCTTTGGAAAGCCATCTTCAAAGTGCGGATCTTCCGGGAGAGGGCGAAGCCAGGCGAGAAGGTGGGCGAGCCGCTGCGGATCGGAGGCTTCGGGATCCAGGCGAACAAGGACATCCCCTACATGGAGATGTACTTTGTCGACTCGGTCGAGGGGTGAAGCCGAAAATGGTTCTACGTCATCGACGACAGCGCGGGTGGCGTCCCCGAGTTCCAGCCATTCGCCATTTTGAAGCGGCGGAAGTCTTGGTTGCACACGCTCTCAGCCAAAGAAGGCAAGATCGTCGCCCCTCTACTCGCGAAGGTGGCGCGCTTTCGCGAGAAGGAGCAGGGGATCCCGCTGAACGGAATACACCTGGCGGGTGTATTTCTGCGCAGGAGGATCCAGCCCCTTCAGGAGAGGTCGACCACCATGTGGGAATACACGGGCGCCGACGACCATATCCGCGTATGTGATGACATTCTCTCAAATGCTGAATTCCATAAGAAGATCGTGGCTATCACCAATCTGAAGAAGGGAGAGGGCTACTCGGCGTGCCCTCTCCTCCCATTCAAAGCGGAGAATCCTCCCCCGCCTGAGGTGAGTTCCTTGCTCCTTTCCTTCGCTTCTTGTTCTTTCTAGTTTGGGTTTTCGTCGATTGAAAACTCCTCTTCTTTTTCTCTTTGCTTCTGTAGAGTCATAGCATGGAAACGTGCTACCCGCCAGTTTCTGTAGACAATGTCTCAGATCTTTTGGCGAGTAACGTTGAGGCCCCTCCCGAGACCAGCGTCACAGACGCTGATTCGGGCTCCGAACAGGATGACGCATAGGAGGAGGAAGAATCGCACAACGAGCAGCTTCATTACCGCAAGCGCCGCAAGAATGAGGAGGAGGAAGTCACCTCTAAGGACAATTCCTTGGGTAATGATCCCATCGAGGAAATTGAGCCTCTTCGGGAGGCCCCTCTCAACGTGCTTCACCCCATGATTCGTCAATCGAGGATTTACACCGCCTGGAATCCCGATAACCTTGACGATGATGATGATGAGGATGAGTAAGTGCCACAGATTCTATCTCTTGTCGTGAACTTTCTTCCTTTTCTTCCGTCTTTTCTTTTCTGATTTTATCTTCTGCAGCAGTCTTGCGACCATCAGCGCGGGCCAGTTTACTTCATCGATTCCATCCGTGAAGAGGAAGGAGGCCGCCACAGATCCCATCCCAGCTGCAGACCTCACTCGAAGACCTCCGAGCCCAGCAAAGGCGACTTAAGTTCCGGAGTACGAGATACCCAGCTTCGCGGGTGGACGGCCTGCAGATGCTGGAGCGTCAGCGAGCCATGAGGTCTCGGGTAGCTCGGGGATCCTTTGTCTACCGCTCAAGGCAATGTAAAGCCTGTTTTTCTTTCTTGTGGTTTGCTGTTTGTTTTTTCCTTTATCGGGTGCACGACCGTGCTCCCGATGGCAGTAGCCCCCGAGTCTATGGTCAATTGCTTGCAGTTGGCCATGGACTCAAGTCGAAGTTTTTCTTTTCTGGTATGTTTCTTGATTTTGTTTTTCATCGGGTGCACGGCAGTGCTCCCGATGGGAGTAGCCCCCGAGGCTATACTCGACTGTGTACAGTCGTGTGTAGGATCAAGCGATATCTCTTTAACCTTTGCTCGGGATTTCTGCAAGCCCTTCTTGATTCCCTCGCTGCTTTCTGGGCCCGAGTTCTTTTGGCCAAGGTGGATTGCGCTTCTCTTCGGGGGGAGCACGACCAGCTCATCCAGGATGGCCTCTCCCTTCAAAGTAAGTTGGCGTGCGCTTCATGCTTTCAACTTCTCTTGCTGGTTGCGATTGTTTCTTTAATCGCGTCTTTTGTACTACAGATGAGATCAGCCGCCTAAATTCTGAGAAGGCACATGCTTCCTCTCGGGTGAAAGCCATTGTGACGGAGCTGGAGTCCACCCGGAAGGATTTGGAGTCCATGCGCAAATGCTTGACCGACAGTCTTGGGGAAACACGGGGAGCTCTGAAGCAGCTGGAGGAAGCGAGCGTGAACCACGACAATGATCTGGTCGGCGTCCTCCGTCCCTTGGCCCAGAAACTTGCTGGTGAGTCACGTTCTAATTTCCTTCGACTGCGGCCTGTCTTTTTTCCTGATGTTTGTTCTGTCTCTGTCTTAGACTCCATCGGAGTTGGGTTGGAGCTTCCCGGGGAGATGCGACGCAACGCCCTCTCTAACTCGTGCACCCAGTTGCAGGAGCATGCGAATAAGGCCTGCATCCTTATCCGCGAGGCTACCCAAGTGCTAACACGGTTGCACAAACGCCTTCTTGTGGATGCGCCGGTTCCGCCTACTCTGAGTGGCCTCCTGCGAGTTTTCTTAGGCGAGGATGATCCCCTCGAGGAATACTCCCTTGCGCAGACCGAGTGCGGGGCCAAGACGGCAATCAAGTTCTCCCTGGCGCATGGTGTCTTGGGTGAGCTGAAGAAGGTGTTCTCGGAGCTTCCACGGGACTCGCTGGGCAAAAAGGTAGTGATCCGTCCTTTTGGCGACCGTGCAGGGGAGCTTGCGAAGATGCTTTCCAAGGTAGTCTGCCGCGCTAGGCGAAAAGGACAGCCTGCTGCGAGTGGAACTACCTCTGCAGTCCCTTAGATTAATTCTTTTTTCTGTATGCTTCCAAGTGTAATGAACCTTGGGATGTATTCCCATACTTTTGTTTTGTTCAATCGAGATGTTTTTTGAAAATGTCAGTGTTATATTATTGCGCCTTACTTTGTATTCTCCTGATGGGAGTAGCCCCCGAGCATTCGAAGATATTTGGTGGTGTATCATCGAGTAGGGTGTGATCATGTCTTCTAAAACTTCGTTGTTCTTTCCAGGTTGTGGGCTCCGGCGGAGGTTCATCGAGTGGAGTTGCTCCTTCGACTGAGCCGGTTGTTGCGGCTGCCAGTATGGTCGCTTCACTCCGTGACCGTATCGCGGATGGTGATCATAAGCTCAAGGCTCTGCGAGGCGTGGCAGATGTTGCTAAGTTGAAGCAGAAACTTGATGCGGATCGTGAGCAATTTGTGATGGAGGAGGTGGCAAGTGTTGCAAAGGGCATGCTCTGTAAGTCCTGTGAGCCCCCAGATGCGTTTTTGCATGTTGTTGCTTGTGCTCTGACACTTTTGCTATTTATGCAGTTGTTGAACCTGATGGGGAGTGCGAGGGCCACTGGGTAGACAATCGAGTTGTTCAGGAATCAAGCAGCTCCAACCCTCATGCTAGTAATTTCTGGTCTAATCGCAGCCATGGTTTATTTTGGCCACTCTTCAGTACCGGGCGAGTCAGGCATAGCTTTTGGTAGAATCCTGCCGGGAGGCGCTTGCTTCAGTGCATCGGGCGTTCTATCCCTTCGGCGTTGTTCCAGATAGCTTGAGTGTCCTACTGAGGCTATTCCCTCGGGTGGGGGATGTTCGCGAGTGTGTACGTCAACACCTCATCCGTGGAGCTCAGTTGGCGCTCGCCTTCATGCGTTTGTGACATCCTGAGGTGAATTTCAACTCTGTGGCGCGACTCCCTGACACCCATGGTCCACGTATAGATTTTATCCCTCATTATGAGGTTGTGCATCCTTCTGCTGAGCGGATTATTCGACTGACTGCGGCGGAGACCGAGCGATTGCTTCAAGAGGCGGCTGCTCGACAATAGTCGTAGATCCTTAAGGTGTATGTACCTTGTGTGTTGTAGTTTTTTAAGGTGTGTTAAGGTGTATACCTTGTGACCTTGTATGTTTTAATCGATTAAGGTGTGTACCTTGTTACCTTGTAAAGATTTTCATCGAGTGGAAGTACTCAAAGGTTTTGTCGATGCCAGTTTGGTGTAGCACCCGTGTGTTGGGGTGTGACCTTTAGCATGTAAAGAAAAAATAGAAAAAAAATGGAAAGTGCGAATGTAGTCATTGCAACTATGGTTGAGGAACCATGTTTTTATTGTGATGGCTGAAAAGCCATGTATTTGCTCGGGCTACAAATGTGGCTGGTACAACCTTATTTCTTGCGAGTAGGTGATGAAATCCGGGGTAGAACTTGCGGAGATGCTCCACGTTCCACGGGTTGGAGTAGATGCTGCCTGTCTTCAGATTATTCAAGCGGTAGGCGCCTCCTGGGATGACTTCATGTACGATGAAGGGCCCTTCCCATGGTGGCTCCAGTTTATGTCCCTCTTCCTGCTTGAGTCGCAACACCAGGTCGCCTAGCACGAAAGATCTTTGGCGTATGCGGCGACTGTGGTGATTGCGCAGGGATTGCTGATAAACTGCTGATCTGGCGAGTGTGATGTCCCTGATCTCGTCCAGCGCGTCGACATCTTTTGCAAGTGCCTTGTTGGAGGTTTCTTCGCTGTATGCAACGACTCGTGGGGCGTTGAACTTAACATCCTTGAGTAGCACGACCTCATCCCGTATACCATGAAGAATGGTGTGTAGTTGTGTAACACCCGGGGTTTTTTCTTTCCCCCCCCCCCAAGTAAAATTGTGTGTTGTTTTTCTTTTTCATGGCATGGCATCATGCATCCTCATGCAGTTAAAATTGGCAAACTATTTGAAACCCATCAAATCTTGTTTGCTAAAGCTTTCTAGGTTTTGTTGCTTGCATAAATCAATTCTTAATAATGCCAAACATAATCTCTGGAAATAATAAAACAAACCCAAGAAGAAAAAAAAAAATTGAGTGAGAGAGAGAGAGAGAGGCAACAAGCCGGCTAGGCCCCAAAGGCCCAAACATCCAGCCCACTTACCCCTTCGAAGCCCCCCCACCTTTCTTCCTCCTCCGTACAGGGAAGACGTCACCCTCCACCACCGATCCCCCCACCTGCTCCCTCCTCCCCCTACTTTATCTACCCCTCCTCCAAGCCCCCAAACCCTAGCCTCCCTTCTCCCTCTTCCTCCTTGCCCGCCGCCATCTCCCTTCTTCTTCCTCCTCTAAATTTCCCTCCTCTCTGTATGTTCTGAATCCGAGAAGAACACCTCCATGGCCGGAGATAGAAGCTCGTGGAGCCGGTGCAGTGATCGCCGAGAAGAACAACGAAGGATGGGAATGGAACCAGGAAGGTGCCGGCTTCGTTTTTGTTGAAGGCACCAAGGCCGGAGAGCGACCGTGGCGATGGCGCCGTCGACGTTGTAACAGCCCAAGTATGAAAACTACCCCATAGAATGTTTGATTTCCTGTTTAATTAAAGTATTGCATCATGTCATCATGTTGTTTGCATTTGTTTCTTAATTGTTGCATTTGTTTTCCACTGTTTTCACAACTCAAATTCAAATCTTACTCAAACAATGTTTTCATACTTGTTCTGTTACAACTTTTGGAATAAAAATAACAAGTGAAAACAACCAAATTGTTCCATTTTATTCCATGTTGATCAACTAATAAAATGGTGCTTTTATTTCAATTAATTATTTCCCAATTGGTTCCAAATTCAAAGCAATCACCAAACAACAACCCTTTTGAAAGTTATGAAAATTGCAAAACCATTCAATCATTTGTTTCCAAATAATTCCATAATGATCACTTATTAAATTGTTGGTTTTATTAATCAATTACTTCCCAAATTACTTTCAAATTCAAACCAACTCACTAAACATCACCTCTTTGGAAATTATAAAATATCAAACCATTCCAATAATTCTAATCCAACTAATAATAGGGTTCACCCTATTAAATTGTTGTTTCTATATTAAATTAACAAAATATTCCAATTCAAATCAAATATCTTCAAACAAAACCAATTTGAAACTATAAAAATAATAACCAAAACTTTCTCTCATCCCTTGTTTTCCAATTATTTCTTTTGGGTCACTTTATTAAAAGGTTGATTTCATTAATCATTTTAAATCTTCAACATAATCTAATTTTGGTTTATTTCCAAACAGCACCAAAAACTTAAACATTTTGAAATCCAAATTGGTTAGCTGTTTGAAATTAACATGACAAGTTCACCCTATTTTTCTATGAATTCTTCCTAACCCTAAAGGCCTCCTTTTCTTCCAATTTTGTTTGCTACAAAAAAAAATATAAAAGAAACAAAAAAATAACAAAAGAGAAAGGAGGAGCAGCAGCCCAACCCCATTTTTTTCAACCAGCCCATCTCCTTTTCTTTCCTACCCCAAGCCCACATCCCTCCTAGCCCAATACCCCTCTCTTTTCTGTCTTCTTCCTCCACCCCACGTCACCCTGTACGAACACGATCAGAACCAGACGATCTCCCCCTCCCCCGCTGGATGAGCTGTCGTACAAGCTCCAATGCCCTATATCTAACCTACCTCGACCACCTGCTAACCCTAGTTCCCCAAGCCACCGCCGCCATCCCTTCTTCTCTCTTCCTCTCCCTCTCTCTGAACCTCTCTGTAGCTGTCTGAAACCTCCACCCGAAAACCCTTTCCCCCTCCGGCGATCACCGCCTCCCTAGCCTCCCTAGTCGCAGTCCGAGTGCGGGAATGGGTTCCCCGCGAAACCATCTTCCTCCTCGACGTCTTCCCGGTGGCTGGGAGCCACCGGTGCGCCGCCGCCATCGCCGTTTCGCCGCCGGTCGCCGCCCTGCACGTCTGCCCCGACCTGCACCCGATCGGTGCCTCCCTGCCCGCCTCGAGGTGAGCAACCCCTCGATCCTCACCGCTCCTTCCTCCTCTCGCCTCCTCCCTCTCCCCTCGGCCGCACCCGCACCACGGCCACCCGGCGCCTCCCTATTCCCCTCCGGCGAGCACCAGAACTCGCTGGCCATGGCTCTGTCGTGGTACAGATTGCAGTACCGGTTGGCTTCAGTTAAGTTCAGAAGAAAAATCCGCAGGCAACAACTTATCCACCCCCGAGCCCTTTCTCTATCACAAACACAAGCCAGCCCCACTGGTTAGCTCCTTGTGCGCGCACTAGAGGTGCAGGGATCGAGTCCCCCCTCTCCCAATAAAAACAATCTTTTTATTTTCCAATGTTTTGGTCACAAAAACTTTCAGAAATCACAACTAGGCCCTTTCACATTAATTCTAGACCCCTGAAATATTATTTCTAAGTCCCTGTTTCACTAAAAAATGGCAGATTTGCACCCAATTTTGTAAATTGCATAAGAAATTCATCCCAACTTCAATTTTAACTTTTTAAATATGTTTTATGTCCCAAATTGAATGTTCTATCCAAATATAAAATTTATTTCCTGTTTTGAATATTTTAAATTGTTGAAATATTTGAAAACTTGTCAAATTCACTTAAAATTGCAAAATTCATAACTTGTTCATAAAAATTCCAAATTCAACAAACTAAATATGTTTTCCAATCAATTTTTCATGTACTTTCAAAATATAAATTTTGTTTGCTGTTTTGAATAATTTAAATTGCTGAAAACAACTGTTTCTTAATTATTGCATTTAAAATTGCCAAAATAATAACTTGCTCATTTTAAATCCAATTTCCACAAATGAAATATGTTTTCCATGCAAAATTAAACCACCTTTCCAAATATAAATTTTGTTTCATGTTTTGAATAATTAAAAGTGGTTAAATAATTTAAATCTTATTTAATTCATTTAATATTGTTAAATTTATAACTTGATCAAAACAAATTCTTTTGGGGCATATAAAATATGTTTTCAAACCACAAAAGTATAAAATTTTCAAATATGAACTTCACTCAATGTTTTGCCCAAATAAAAATTCAAATAAGTTCATGTTTGAATTAAATTCATTAATTCTTGCTTAAACTTGTTTAATTCATAAATAATTTATTTGAAATCCTTTTTCAACAAGTGAAACATGTAATCCACCCAAAATCTTGTGTTCTTTTCAAATATAAACTTTGTTATCTATTTTGAACAAATAAAATTGGTGAAAACAACAAATTCTTGTGTAACACCTTTAAGTAACCAAAATTCCAAAACTTAATAACTGAAATTCCAAATTTGTTAAGCCTTATTTCCATTTGGTTCTATTGTTGTTATTTTGCTGTTTTCCTCATCCATGCATCATGCTAATCCACTTTCATATAATGATTGTAAAACAATTAATTCCACCATAATTCATGGGCTTTTCATATGCAATCCAATTGCATATGGGTCCATTTAATCCTGTTTCTATCTTGTCAACTAGTTTATTTTGTTGCATCAATTAAATGGTCATGCATCATCCCATTGTTTGTGCACTATGCCATGTTATTGATTGTTTATCTTTCTGTATTGTTTGTTTGCTTCTTCTCGGATAAACGACGACGTTGAGACCGACGATACTTACGACACCCCTTCTAAGGAGTTAGCTCAGTACCAGGCTACTGGGTTTTGCAGGCAAGTTATCACTCACATGAACCACTGTGTTTCCTTTCAACATTGGTTACCGATACTTTCCGTTGTTCTTTTCTGCTAGCCTTAGTAGTAGTTGTTTCTGTTACGAACCCATCACATGAATCCCTTAACCTTGATATTGCCTCACCTACACTCCTATCACCCCTTTGGTTGAGCCAGTGTCTCACTAGCATGCTTAGGTGGTTTTGCTCGAGTCTGTTATCCGTTACCTTCAGTTACTATATTTCATTATGTTCTGGGGACTCGATGTTTAATCAATCAATCAATCATGCTAATGTTATTACTTACTAATAAATTGATGATAAGGCACCGGCAGGAGGCCCTGTGTGGTTTTGAGGCCTGCTAGTGTCGACCCTAATAGGAAAAGGGTCTTGTCTACTGATCCATGATGAGCGCACTAACCGCATGTGGGAAGCGAGTATGGGCGCCCCCCTCAACTTGACCTGATTCGCATCTCGTCCAAATCGCCTCATTTAGTTCGTGTTTTCCATTTGCCGCATGCATGTTTTTGCGAGCCCAGGCCAGGGTGGAACTTTCGTAGTCGGCATATAGGGGGACACGTTCTTAGAGTGCTATGAGGGTCCATTTTCTTCTGGGCTCGATTAGCCGTGCGCCCAAGGTGCTTTGGGCTTGATGCGAAGAATGGTTGGTTGTGTAGAGTACCCCGCTTGGTGGGTTAGCTTCCCATCTGGCGGGTTATTCTTGCATGTACGGCCAAATTGGTGCAACCCTGCAGGGATAATCTTCTCGAGAAGCCGTGTTTTCCGCGGTTATGGATTACTTGGTGAAAGTACTGGCTAACAAGTACTCAGGACAACTTAAACATAATGATCAAACATGTTACACCCAATGAATAATAACTTGACTAGTAATAGGTTGATGACACAATAACTTGATTCATCTTTAATACAACTGTGTGAGTTATCCTCGGATTGCTTCTTTGGATAAGGGGCGAGGTCCAGGATGGGTTTGTTTGAAGTTATCTTTCAGTTGGTTACAATCCTCGATCTTATCTCCTTTCTGTTAGCCGGAAGTGGTAGAATCTCTGTAGTTGGTTAGCGCAGCCAGTTGCAGCATCTTTTATATCCCCTCTCTTCCGTTGAACCCTAAGCATCTGTGCTTGGTGTTGACGGGTTACACTTTGGTGAATTGTGAGTCTTGCTTGCCAGTACGTTTATGTACTGACCCCTTTGGGGCTGTGGTTTCCGCAGACCTACGTTTCCGAGGATCTACATGGTGGCTACTACGTGGAGTATGACGAGACTGCTGACGAGTAGATAGCGGACCCGGGCAGGATCCGAGACTTCGTGGATGGGCTCCGTCTGTTTGTTTCCGGCCTCTTAGGCCTATTTGGTTCTTGTCTGTACTCAGACATGTTGAATGCTTCCGCTGTATTGTAACGATGTATTGTTGGGGCATGTGCCCTCTGAATGATTGTATTGGCTATCTCTGCTCTAATGAGAGCCATTTGCAACTTATTTCAATCTTTTGTGTCGTAGAGATCTGTTGTGATATCACTTGTTAAACGCCGTTGACGTACCATGTGTGTATGGTTTGAAGTACGTCGACGGAAGTGCCTTTGATCTCTAGTGGATAGTTTACATCGACGATGGAATAGCAGGGCTTGTGTTGTCGCGCATAAGCGCAGGCCTACCAGGAAGCTGGGACGTGGGAGCAGTTATGCCCCATAATCCAAGCATCTGCTATCCAGTTCGTACGGTGAGTATCCCCTAGAAATCAGGGTGCGACAAATGGTATCAGAGCCTGTCTGCCTGTAGGATCCCTTTACTGGTCGCAGTTGAGTCTAGAAACTATTTTGTAGCTATATAGGAAAAATGAAACGTGAGAGTAGGAATTCTGTTCTTTTTCTTCTTTTCCCCACCCTCCCTCCCTTTTCTAGTAAGGAAGTGCAACGTTGATTTCTCCCTTCTCATCTAAACTTTCAAGTTAGGATTTCACGTGTTTTGGGTTCTTCGTAGTACCTCAGGAGTTTTGTGCTCGTTTTTCCCGGTGTTGCTTCGTTATCCTGTTCTTCTCAACATCCTTTTCGTCCGTTGAAATCTTGTTGTTGTTTTCCAATTCAATTCTTCTACCGGCATCTAATAAAAACTTCCTCGTAAACGCTTATCCAGCTAAAGTGTTATTTGATACCGGAGCATCACATTATTTTGTTTCAAAGATCCTTTCCACAACAAACAACCTAGATGTGGCTCCACGAAGCAATCAAATCAATATTCACTCCCCGGGATCTCAAATGTTGACTTCCAAGATAAGTAAGAACAATCCAATTCTAATGGGAGGCCACATATTCCTCGTTACTCTCATGTTGCTGATTCTGACATTGATGTCATTCTTGGTGTTGCATTGATGTCAATAACTCTGTTCCACCATTCTAGCCAGATAATCTATTCTTCAAATGAATCAAGTTCCATTCAGCTATACACCCTTGGTGCAAAACCTCTCCCTTTACTTGAAAATGTTCCGGTGGTTTCCAAATTCCCTGACGTCTATCCAAGGTGCACGATGTGTTTCACGTGTCACAGCTCAAGAGGATATTCCCAAGAAGTATCCGGACTTTTCTTTTCTCAGTAGGAATCTCGGGGCGCGATTCCTTCAAGGGGGGGCGTTTTGTAACAGCCCAAGTATGAAAACTACCCCATAGAATGTTTGATTTCCTGTTTAATTAAAGTATTGCATCATGTCATCATGTTGTTTGCATTTGTTTCTTAATTGTTGCATTTGTTTTCCACTGTTTTCACAACTCAAATTCAAATCTTACTCAAACAATGTTTTCATACTTGTTCTGTTACAACTTTTGGAATAAAAATAACAAGTGAAAACAACCAAATTGTTCCATTTTATTCCATGTTGATCAACTAATAAAATGGTGCTTTTATTTCAATTAATTATTTCCCAATTGGTTCCAAATTCAAAGCAATCACCAAACAACCCTTTTGAAAGTTATGAAAATTGCAAAACCATTCAATCATTTGTTTCCAAATAATTCCATAATGATCACTTATTAAATTGTTGGTTTTATTAATCAATTACTTCCCAAATTACTTTCAAATTCAAACCAACTCACTAAACATCACCTCTTTGGAAATTATAAAATATCAAACCATTCCAATAATTCTAATCCAACTAATAATAGGGTTCACCCTATTAAATTGTTGTTTCTATATTAAATTAACAAAATATTCAATTCAAATCAAATATCTTCAAACAAAACCAATTTGAAACTATAAAAATAATAACCAAAACTTTCTCTCATCCCTTGTTTTCCAATTATTTCTTTTGGGTCACTTTATTAAAAGGTTGATTTCATTAATCATTTTAAATCTTCAACATAATCTAATTTTGGTTTATTTCCAAACAGCACCAAAAACTTAAACATTTTGAAATCCAAATTGGTTAGCTGTTTGAAATTAACATGACAAGTTCACCCTATTTTTCTATGAATTCTTCCTAACCCTAAAGGCCTCCTTTTCTTCCAATTTTGTTTGCTACAAAAAAAAAATATAAAAGAAACAAAAAAATAACAAAAGAGAAAGGAGGAGCAGCAGCCCAACCCCATTTTTTTCTCCCAGCCCATCTCCTTTTCTTTCCTACCCCAAGCCCACATCCCTCCTAGCCCAATACCCTCTCTTTTCTGTCTTCTTCCTCCACCCCACGTCACCCTGTACGAACACGATCAGAACCAGATGATCTCCCCCTCCCCCGCTGGATGAGCTGCCGTACAAGCTCCAATGCCCTATATCTAACCTACCTCGACCACCTGCTAACCCTAGTTCCCCAAGCCACCGCCGCCATCCCTTCTTCTCTCTTCCTCTCCCTCTCTCTGAACCTCTCTGTAGCTGTCTGAAACCTCCACCCGAAAACCCTTTCCCCCTCCGGCGATCACCGCCTCCCTAGCCTCCCTAGTCGCAGTCCGAGTGCGGGAATGGGTTCCCCGCGAAACCATCTTCCTCCTCGACGTCTTCCCGGTGGCTGGGAGCCACCGGTGCGCCGCCGCCATCGCCGTTTCGCCGCCGGTCGCCGCCCTGCACGTCTGCCCCGACCTGCACCCGATCGGTGCCTCCCTGCCCGCCTCGAGGTGAGCAACCCCTCGATCCTCACCGCTCCTTCCTCCTCTCGCCTCCTCCCTCTCCCCTCGGCCGCACCCGCACCACGGCCACCCGGCGCCTCCCTATTCCCTCCGGCGAGCACCAGAACTCGCTGGCCATGGCTCTGTCGTGGTACAGATTGCAGTACCGGTTGGCTTCAGTTAAGTTCAGAAGAAAAATCCGCAGGCAACAGCTTATCCACCCCCGAGCCCTTTCTCTATCACAAACACAAGCCATCCCAACTGGTTAGCTCCTTGTGCGCGCACTAGAGGTGCAGGGATCGAGTCCCCCCTCTCCCAATAAAAACAATATTTTTATTTTCCAATGTTTTGGTCACAAAAACTTTCACAAATCACAACTAGGCCCTTGCACATTAATTCTAGACCCCTGAAATATTATTTCTAAGTCCCTGTTTCACTAAAAAATGGCAGATTTGCACCCAATTTTGTAAATTGCATAAGAAATTCATCCCAACTTCAATTTTAACTTTTTAAATATGTTTTCTGTCCCAAATTGAATGTTCTATCCAAATATAAAATTTATTTCCTGTTTTGAATATTTTAAATTGTTGAAATATTTGAAAACTTGTCAAATTCACTTAAAATTGCAAAATTCATAACTTGTTCATAAAAATTCCAAATTCAACAAACTAAATATGTTTTCCAATCAATTTTTCATGTACTTTCCATATATAAATTTTGTTTGCTGTTTTGAATAATTTAAATTGCTGAAAACAACTGTTTCTTAATTATTGCATTTAAAATTGCCAAAATAATAACTTGCTCATTTTAAATCCAATTTCCACAAATGAAATATGTTTTCCATGCAAAATTAAACCACCTTTCCAAATATAAATTTTGTTTCATGTTTTGAATAATTAAAAGTGGTTAAATAATTTAAATCTTATTTAATTCATTTAATATTGTTAAATTTATAACTTGATCAAAACAAATTCTTTTGGGGCATATAAAATATGTTTTCAAACCACAAAAGTATAAACTTTTCAAATATGAACTTCACTCAATGTTTTGCCCAAATAAAAATTCAAATAAGTTCATGTTTGAATTAAATTCATTAATTCTTGCTTAAACTTGTTTAATTCATAAATAATTTATTTGAAATCCTTTTTCAACAAGTGAAACATGTAATCCACCCAAAATCTTGTGTTCTTTTCAAATATAAACTTTGTTATCTATTTTGAACAAATAAAATTGGTGAAAACAACAAATTCTTGTGTAACACCTTTAAGTAACCAAAATTCCAAAACTTAATAACTGAAATTCCAAATTTGTTAAGCCTTATTTCCATTTGGTTCTATTGTTGTTATTTTGCTGTTTTCCTCATCCATGCATCATGCTAATCCACTTTCATATAATGATTAGTTGTAAAACAATTAATTCCACCATAATTCATGGGCTTTTCATATGCAATCCAATTGCATATGGGTCCATTTAATCCTGTTTCTATCTTGTCAACTAGTTTATTTTGTTGCATCAATTAAATGGTCATGCATCATCCCATTGTTTGTGCACTATGCCATGTTATTGATTGTTTATCTTTCTGCATTGTTTGTTTGCTTCTTCTCGGATAAACGACGACGTTGAGACCGACGATACTTACGACACCCCTTCTAAGGAGTTAGCTCAGTACCAGGCTACTGGGTTTTGCAGGCAAGTTATCACTCACATGAACCACTGTGTTTCCTTTCAACATTGGTTACCGATACTTTCCGTTGTTCTTTTCTGCTAGCCTTAGTAGTAGTTGTTTCTGTTACGAACCCATCACATGAATCCCTTAACCTTGATATTGCCTCACCTACACTCCTATCACCCCTTTGGTTGAGCCAGTGTCTTACTAGCATGCTTAGGTGGTTTTGCTCGAGTCTGTTATCCGTTACCTTCAGTTACTATATTTCATTATGTTCTGGGGACTCGATGTTTAATCAATCAATCAATCATGCTAATGTTATTACTTACTAATAAATTGATGATAAGGCACCGGCAGGAGGCCCTGTGTGGTTTTGAGGCCTGCTAGTGTCGACCCTAATAGGAAAAGGGTCTTGTCTACTGATCCATGATGAGCGCACTAACCGCATGTGGGAAGCGAGTATGGGCGCCCCCCTCAACTTGACCTGATTCGCATCTCGTCCAAATCGCCTCATTTAGTTCGTGTTTTCCATTTGCCGCATGCATGTTTTTGCGAGCCCAGGCCAGGGTGGAACTTTCGTAGTCGGCATATAGGGGGACACGTTCTTAGAGTGCTATGAGGGTCCATTTTCTTCTGGGCTCGATTAGCCGTGCGCCCAAGGTGCTTTGGGCTTGATGCGAAGAATGGTTGGTTGTGTAGAGTACCCCGCTTGGTGGGTTAGCTTCCCATCTGGCGGGTTATTCTTGCGTGTACGGCCAAATTGGTGCAACCCTGCAGGGATAATCTTCTCGAGAAGCCGTGTTTTCCGCGGTTATGGATTACTTGGTGAAAGTACTGGCTAACAAGTACTCAGGACAACTTAAACTAATGATCAAACATGTTACACCCAATGAATAATAACTTGACTAGTAATAGGTTGATGACACAATAACTTGATCCATCTTTAATACAACTGTGTGAGTTATCCTCGGATTGCTTCTTTGGATAAGGGGCGAGGTCCAGGATGGGTTTGTTTGAAGTTATCTTTCAGTTGGTTACAATCTCGATCTTATCTCCTTTCTGTTAGCCGGAAGTGGTAGAATCTCTGTAGTTGGTTAGCGCAGCCAGTTGCAGCATCTTTTATATCCCCTCTCTTCCGTTGAACCCTAAGCATCTGTGCTTGGTGTTGACGGGTTACACTTTGGTGAATTGTGAGTCTTGCTTGCCAGTACGTTTATGTACTGACCCCTTTGGGGCTGTGGTTTCCGCAGACCTACGTTTCCGAGGATCTACATGGTGGCTACTACGTGGAGTATGACGAGACTGCTGACGAGTAGATAGCGGACCCGGGCAGGATCCGAGACTTCGTGGATGGGCTCCGTCTGTTTGTTTCCGGCCTCTTAGGCCTATTTGGTTCTTGTCTGTACTCAGACATGTTGAATGCTTCCGCTGTATTGTAACGATGTATTGTTGGGGCATGTGCCCTCTAAATGATTGTATTGGCTATCTCTGCTCTAATGAGAGCCATTTGCAACTTATTTCAATCTTTTGTGTCGTAGAGATCTGTTGTGATATCACTTGTTAAACGCCGTTGACGTACCATGTGTGTATGGTTTGAAGTATGTCGACGGAAGTGCCTTTGATCTCTAGTGGATAGTTTACATCGACGATGGAATAGCAGGGCTTGTGTTGTCGCGCATAAGCGCAGGCCTACCAGGAAGCTGGGACGTGGGAGCAGTTATGCCCCATAATCCAAGCATCTGCTATCCAGTTCGTACGGTGAGTATCCCCTAGAAATCAGGGTGCGACAGACGTCTTCTTCCCAACTTCAGGTCGGCGACGGCGGTCGCCATCAGCGTCTTCCGCACGCGGCAACGCCTGCCGCATCGCCTCCAAGCCCCCCAAGGTGAGCCGCGCCCTCGGGCCTCTCCTTCCCCCTCCCCTTTGCTCTGGTGGTCGCCTTCGAGCGCCACGGCCGCGCCGCCCGTTTCCTGGCTGTCGATTGCGTCCAGTTTCTTCCGGCCGTCGTGGACTGAAACCGGTCTTCAGATTCGTCTGAAGAACTCCGCGGCTTTACCCCTCATGTTACCCCGGATCTGTATCCATACAACGAGCGCAGAGCAGCCCAGTGGCTAGCACCCCGTACGCACGCCCTGGAGCCCCGAGTTCGATTCCCCTCCGCAGCAAAAGCCACCCCTTTTTCCTCCTTTTTCTTTTATTTCTCGAATTCCAGAAAAAACAGATCTGAGTCTTTAATTGTAAAATCAATAACAAATTGAATATTGATCCAATTTCAACGATTCAAATTGCTATGGATTCAGAATCTTGTGCTATTTCTGTTAATGTCAAAGTTGCAACATGTTTCTGTAATAATTTTTGCACTAAATAATTAAATACAGAAAATGCACTAAAAATTTGAAACTTTGGGAATTCATAACTTGAGTTTTGTTCACCCAAATTGAGCAAACTTGGGCTCTAAAAATTTGTCTTAACAAACTCTACACATTGGTATTTTATTTGGTCACAATTGAATTAAATTTGAACATGTTTCCCTCTGTTTACTAAAAAGGGCAGAATAAGAATGCTTATGAAAAATTGCATAATAAATTCAATAATAACCCAAAAATTATGTTTAATAGCTCAAATTGTTCATTGAAACATTTTATACATGTTTTCAACCTTTTCAATACAATTTGTTTACTGTTTTTCCTAATTAAAAGTGGTGCAATAATTCAATGCTTTAATTAAACCTTTTAAATTGCAAAATTCATAACTTGGGCAATTCAAACCCAATTCCAACATGTAAAATATGTTTTCCATGCAAAATTGAATAAGCTTTCCAAATATAAACTTCGTTTTCTGTTTTGAATAAATTAAATTGCTGAAAACAACTGTTTCTTAATTAATGCATTTAAAATTGTCAAATTAATAACTTGCTCATTTTAAATCCATTTTCAACAAATGAAATATGTATTCCATCTAAAATTTGGTGTTCTTTCCAAATATGAATTTTGTTATCTATTTTGAACAATTAAAATGGGTAAAAACAACAAATGCTTGTGTAACTCATTTAAGAAGCCAAATTTCATAACTTAATAAATAAAATTCTAAACTTGGTAAACAACATATCAAATTGAAGCTATTGTTGTTTTCTCTTTGTTTTCATCATCCATGCATCATTCTAATCAACTTTCACATGATGGTTATTTGTAGATCATTTAATTCAACATTAATTCATGGGATTTTCCATATGCAATCCAAATTGCATATGGTCCCATTTAAATATGTTTACCATGTCAACTAGTTTATCTTTGGTGCATCCTTAAACTTGTCATGCATCCATATCTTGTCATGCTGGATATTTTCGTAGAAGAAGTAATTATTGCATCCGGTGTTTGTTCTAGTTCGTTGCTTCTTCCCGGATAGGACGTTGAGATGATGTGAGCAACGATAAGTTCTTCGGATGTACCTCTACTTGCTGGATTCCAGGCAAGTATACTCACTTGCTGCCTATGGCTGCCTTTCATCACTTGTTACCGATTCTTTCCGTTATCTTTATTCTAGCCTTATGATTCGATGCTTGTGTCTCGATCCTATCATATGTTTACCTTGCAACCATGATATTGCCTTCCTTCCACTGCCTATTACCTGTTGTTTGTTTACCTTGTTGACCCTCGTGTCGTAGTTGCATGCTTAGTGTTGTTTGCGCTCAAGTCTTGTTGTCCGTCTTATCACCTGTTTAGTTTGATAGTTGGGTTTCAACTTAATCAACAACGTGTTAATGTTTTGGGTAATAATAATTTGATGATAAGGCATCGGCAGGAGGCCCGGCGTGGTTTTGAGGCCTGCTAGTGTCGAACTTAATTAGGAAAAGGGTCTTGTCCTCCGATCCATGATGAGTGCACTAACCGCATGTGGGAAGCGAGTATGGGCGCCCCCCGCAATTCTGATTCGATTCGCATCTCGTCCAAATCGCCTCATTTAGTTCGAGTTTTCCATTTGCCGCATGCATATGCAGGTGCGAACCCTTGGCGCCAGGGTGGAACTTTTGTAGTCGGCATTTAGGGAGACACGTTCTTAGAGTGATATGAGGGTCCCCTTTTCTTCGTGGGGCTTGATTAGCCCTGCGCTCAATTGCACGGGGTTCTTTGGGCTTGATGCGAAGAAGAGTTGGGTTGTGTTGAGTGGCCTGCTTGGTGGGTTTGCTCCCCGCCTGGCGGGTTATTCTTACATGTACGGCCAAATTGGTGCATCCCTGCAGGGTTAAATCTTCTCGAGAAGCCGTGTTGTCCGCGGTTATGGATGACTTGGTGAAAGTGCTGGCTAACAAGTACTCAGACAACTTACACCTAACGATGATAACTTGACTAGTAAAATAGATTACCTCCACCATAAAAATGAATGTCACCTTAATCAACCGTGTGAGTTTCCTTGGGTTGCTCCTTAGTAGGGGGTAACACTGGATGGGTATTGTTTGGTGAGTAGTTATAGTTGGTTTTGTCGCGCTATCTTATCCCTTTCTTTTAGCCGGATGTTGTAGCGCGTCTCTGTAGTTAGTTATTGCAGCCCGCTGCCGCTTCTTTGTAATAATCCCTTCCTTTCCGTTGTACCCAAAGTATTTGTATCTTGTGATGATTGGTTACGCTGGTATCTTGTGAGTATGGGTTATCCACTTGCCAATACTTAACCGTACTGACCCACGAATCCATTTCGTGGCTGCATATTCCACATTGCAGTCAACAGGTTTGAAGTCTAACGACGTTAGCTTGGGAATCCCTCCGGCTTGGCCTGGGCAGGGATTGGACGCCATCGGTTATCTTCAGGACTCATAGTCCAATTTGTATCTTGTCCGTAGTTGGACACTATGTTGTTTCTTCCGCTGTCATTTGGATCTTTGTATTGTATCAGTTGTACCCTTGACTCGTTTGAGTCGTCTTGTATATACCTCCTTTGTTGTTGTTGTGGATTATTCGTGACCTGTTGTAATGTTATCACAAGTGGCAACCTGGAATCGGTTATTATGTGGATTTTGGCGGAAATGCTGAAATCTGCATAGTGCCCGATCTCGGGGCGTCACAAGTTGGTCGATCGATTTGGTGTCGTTCGCAAGCTCCATAACACCGATGGTAGTTCTTCAGCCCAATGCCCTGTTGCTGGGTGTAGCCGAGTGAGTAGCCGCTTCTTTAGGCCAACCGATACTAATCCGTTGGATCGTTTGACTTGGCCGTTGGTTTGCGAGTGAGCTACAAGGCGAAACTGAGAGTTATCCCCTTTTCCTTGCAGAAGTCCTGGGTCTGTTTGGCTGTAAAGTTTGTCCCGTTGTCCGTGATGATGTTGTGTGGGACACCAAACCTGCACACGATAGAGTTGAGGAATCTCACGGCGCACTCGGCGTGCTGCGACGTGACTGGCGTGGCCTCTATCCATTTGGTGAATTTATCGACTACGACCAGCAAATGGGTGTATCCTCTGGGTGTTGATTTCCACAATGGTTCCACCATGTTGAGCCCCCATTGAGCGAAGGGCCAAGAGATGGGGATCATGTGGAGTTCTGTGGCAGGTGTTGCACTTCTCGACGAGATCTTTGGCGTCTCTGGTTGCTGTGAGCCCGTAGAATCCTGCTCGAAAAGTTTTTCCCAAGATTTCTCTCCAGCTTGTGTGGTGCCCGCAGTCGCCTTGGTGTATATCGAGGAGCAGTTCTTGGCCGTCCTCGGGTGCGATGCACCGCCAGAGTATCTGTCAGACCCCGGACCCAGAGATATACAAACTGTCATGTGCTCCTAGCAATGGACTCACAAGGGCTTCAGGGTTACCAGCCCCGGCCGCAACAAACAACGGCAGGCAGACCGGATTCATCGGCACGTAGTCCGGATCCCCGGTCTACTACTCCTTGTGTCCATGCTAGTCATAACCAGATATGTATACCCAAGCGTCCACGAGTCGGATGAAACTGAAGGAACGGGACCAAAGTTATACAGAGCTGCTATGTGTCCAGAAAGTGCAACAACAATCGAGGGTTACTGGGGTTACCTCGCCCCAGGCCGATCACATCGACAGGCGGGCTCGGACATGGATCATCGGCTCCACAACCCCTCGATTGCGACAACTATGCAGTCATAGCCAAAACTGTATAACAATAAGCTCAAAACCAACAACCGATCAAAGCAGTACTCTAAACATGAAGCTTTATTAAACAGGTGTTACTAGAGTATAGCTTACGAACAGAGGTCACACGACCCAACATTACATCAGACAACGGAAGGCAAATTATGTTGCTAATCAAGAAGAACCCAAAAAGGCCTAAGAGGCCGCAACATAAGGCGACGTCCCAGCCCATAGATCCCAGGCTGCTACCTGGGAACCCCGAACTACTCGTCGATGTCCACGTTGAAATACCACCGACGTGAGATCTTCTCCTGAACCAAAATTAAGCAAACCTGAGTACGGGAGGTACTCAACAAGGCTTAGTTAACCTATTATATATCTGCTATCTTCAGAAAGGTTTTATGAAGGTTATTTTCGTAAAGCCATCTTTGTTTTCCAAGTTGAGGAATAAACAACACGCCTCATAGAGTATTTTGAAAACATATGAGAAAGCTACTCAACTACTGATATCATCATCTTTTAATCCACCAAAACATTTCATCACCTCGTGCTTCGAAGATCACCTCCTCCAGTTGTTCCACACTATCTCATGCTACAAGGTAACCCCTCTTGGCATCTCCGAGGAGGCATCCTTCATTCGTTATCAACAAGTTTTCGACATTCCGTTCAAGTTATCTATGATCACAGAATCCATCACCAAGTCGTCTTTAACCGCAGACACGGCTTTTCGAAAAGATTTAACCCCTGGGGTTACAACTTTTACCCACACGTACCAACCGACTCTTAGTGCCACCGGGTTGGCACTAGTCCGGGAAGTGCCGGCAAAGGGTGGTCGATTCCCGACCTTTACCTTGTCGAACCATATCCATGAGTCAACCCAAACAGGGCCACCCCGTCAACAGGGAGTTGGCCACCTCCTGACGGCACCTGTTCTGTGAGTCGGGATCAAGATCCGTGTACGTCCATCACTTGTCCCGGTCACGACCTAGTTTTCTCCAAAACATTTTCCGACTCACACGCAGATGGAAAATTCAAACTACGTGGCTCATGGATAAGGTTAAACAAGTTAGTTAGCCGGGCGGGGTTCATCGGCCCACGTGTGGCTGTACGCTCAGTCTTGGCTCGAAGGCGAGAACTCGCTCCTAGGGGCATGAACAGGACAAAACGCCACAACCCATTGTGGCCTCACATCCATGCCGTGATTAGTCAGGTTATCAAATATAACTCAAATCACAACAATCTAACATAGTAGATTCACGCACTGACCAGATTCATCAACCGGATGGATCAGATCACAGCTAGGCATGGCTAAGCAAGACTCATAGGGTTTAGCAGAGCGCGCACAAACAAACCTATAGCTTCTAGGAGCAGTGGATCAGGATATCTAGGTTATGCAGTATATAGGAGAACTCTACCTACTGACATCAAATAGTTTGGAACCGAATGCAAAGTACGAGATTCAAATCACTTTGAAATCATATATGAGCAGATAAGAGGTTATGCTTGCCTTGGTTATAAGAAAACCAATGGAAATGTCTTCTCGGATAAGTGCATGACTTGTCGGTTAGGATCAAGTATTCGTCATGGAATTGTTGGCCTTCTCTTCGGAGCCACGTTCTACCGAGGGGGAACAAACACCGAAACAAGAAGAACAATCAACCATGGCATCGATGAAATGCGCAATATGTATGCATGAGCAAGTTAATGCACTGAAATAAAGCCCTAGACATGAAGATAGGGTTGCTAGGGTTCGTATGGCAATTATGCAATTTTACTGAAATTTGCCCGAAATAGACCCCGGAGGGGGTTTCGGGCAGTTATGAAAGTGAGTACAATTTTAAAAGCTCAAATGGGTTTGAAAACACCATAGATTGGTTGCATTTGTCATTTTGAGCATTTTGGTATATAACTTTTAATTTTCTAATTTTATTGATTAAAAACTTATTTTCTCCATTTTAAATGATTAAACAATATTAAAATAATGTCCAAAATTAAGGTTTGTCAAACATGTAAGAAATTGACATAAACACGTAGATTATATTTTTCTGAACATTTTGCATATTTTTCCATAACTTTTGGAGTTATAAATTGTAAGTTATTTATTTTACAAGTTTTAATTAATTTCTGTTATCTTCCATATTCTCGGGCCCCACTTTTCAGTTTAAAACGGAAAAAGAAAAACAAGGGCGCGCCACGTGGGCAGGACGTCAGGATGACGTCACTATGACGCCGCACAGTGGCCGGCCGGGGACAGATGCACTCGCCGGCGGCGATTCCGACGGTCCCCAGGCGACGTTTGCTGCACTGCCATCCTCTCGTCGAGAGGAACCCAGATAGGGTGGCCTCGCTTGCCGGGAGGCAACGGCGGCGAGCCGGCGTGAAGAAGCGACGGCGGAGGTCCTCGGGCTCCGGCGGCTCCGACGAATTCGGATGGGAGGAGGGCAACGGAGGGGTTAGGGAGGAAGAGTAGCTCACCGTGAGCTCAATGGAGCGGTCGGAGGGGCCGGGGAAGAAGGAAAACGGCGGCGCGGTGGAGATTTCCCGGCGGCCGGAGGGGAAGAAGGAGGCGGCGATTCGCCGCGCCTACGGCATCCCGGCGTCCGTGCCTTCTCAAGGTGAAGGAGGAGGACGGCACGGTTCCAAAGAGCCACTCGGGGAAGGTGGGGAGACAGTGAAACGCCGGCGGCGGCGGATCGACGGCGACGGTGAGGTTCGGGCGCGAAGGGAAGAACAGAGAGAGAGGAGGCGAGTAGGGGGGGTTCTGCGGGGTGTCTGCTCAAACTGGACGTCTCCTCGAGGTCCTATAGACATCCACGTCGCGTGAGAGGAAGCAGGAGGTGGAGGGCGGCGGCGTTCTCGTCCTTCTGGCCGGCGACAAGTAAGACAAGGAAAAGAAAAAGAACTTCACGGAAAACCCCCTGAGAGTTTTGAAAATCACCAAGAGGTCCTTCTCCATTAAAAAACAGAACAGAAAATTGAGATTTGAGGGTCTTTTTGTAAAGATAAAAATTGGCAAAAATCTTTTTTGGAAAGCTCACAAAATTTCCAACAAAACCATAACTTGGTTTGCCAAATTTGAAAATGTTTTTAATTCAAATTTTGGGTGACCACTTTAAGTGGTTTTGGGTCAAATCTTATTAAATTCAAATTCAAACTTGATTTAAATTTTACATGCATGATATGCCATGAACACAACACCACAACCCTTTTGTTAGCAAAATTTGGGATGTTACAAATCTACCCCCTTACAAGAATCTCGTCCCGAGATTCCCGAAGGAGAAGAAAGAAGGAACACCGAATTTGAACGATCTTCTCGAACCTTACGGTTTTCTTCTCGAAGAGGTTGATCCGTAGCATCTCGAAGTATTGAACGGATACACCTAAGTAAGAGGGAAAACTCTTAGGAACTGATCTTCACGAAGATCGAGTATCTCATGGCTAACTCATGACAGGGATGTTAAGAAATTTTGAGTTAACAGGCATGAAACACATCAAGGTAACGGAGTGAATAGGGGAAGGTTTCAAGTTTGCGGACGATTGGTCTTGAAAGGACTTAGAATATGAGCTTTGCACAAGACTTTAAATCCTTTTGGAAAATAAAGGTTAAACAACTTATGACATCGAGGTTTCTTCAAACAGAATACCAAGATGGAGAGGATAGTCTTGGATACCACAAAATAATATCCATAGACGAGGGGAAAACACGAGAAAACACTGTACTTCGTGCGTCAGAGAAAATTTGATACAGGATCATGTTCACTCTTCGCAGTGGACACGGAAGATAACAGAACTTCAAGTATAAACAACTTGAAGAAGGAAACTGAATAGTGACGGTTAAAGATCACCACAAGATGTTTCTCGTGATGGATTTGTTTCCGCTAGAACAAAGGTTTGTAGGATTGGTAGGGAGACATTGAACAAACCAACTCCCAAGCTCTCCTTGATGTTCTAGATACCAACAGTAGGTTCATGACAAACCTTCTATAGGTCATCAAGTGAAAGATGAACTCCTGTTTGGAAGAACGGTGAGGAAAAACTTGTTGAAAACGAGCCACACAAGAATTCTCACGGAGAGTGGTTGTTTTTGCTGATTCAAAGGAGTATAACTTCGGACCTTTTGGCTAATTGTGGCAACCACCACATCAACCATGCCGTATTTTCGGAAGGACCTAAGTCAATACCCTTTAGGAAACACCAACCATCGTTGCTGCTTGAGATTCAGCTCTCGTTAGTGGGTTGATAACTCCGGCTCGGTATGTTTGAGTGAAGAGATTGCACCGGTTACCAACGAGGATACATATGCTAGATTCTCAAGATATGGACTATGATGTCAAGCTTGGTAAGATGAGCGAGATTGCAGAACTCACGTATTCGCAACTTGCAAAAGACGGTTGAACCTACATGAACTACTTGCAATGGAACGCATCGGAGTCCTTGTTGGGAGGATGATTACCGAGATAACGAAGTTCTTAACTTCTTCTCTTTTACGAACAATCAGTCAGTGGATTGGGTGTGGATGCTAACTTCTTCAAATAAATGGAGGTAACAACCCACCATCTTAAGAGTAGTCCACACATGCACGACTGACTTGGAATTATTCCCGAGGGAACAAGGAAACTATACTCGGATCCATGGCGACAACTTTCACCACAAGCTCATGGACTGGAGTAAGTTACTTCGAACATATAGAACATGAACTTCGTGATGACACAAAGTTGGTTCTTGAAAGTTTACAACATTAATGCCAATTGTTCAACATGAACCTCTTTAAGCATGGAGAAAACAAGGATATCATCGTTGGGTTCAACAACACCCTTATCAAACACTCCAAGGAGAAGGGTTCATATGATCTATGATCAAGGCAAAATATTGGTTAGACTAAAGGACATGAAGGTGTACTCAGGAAAAACACCATGAGTAGAAATACCATTAAGGTAGTCCTTGAATCTGAACTTGATCTGACGATAGCCCAAATCAAATCAAGAGGTAGAGTGATAGCATTTCCGCAAAGGGGATACTATCCTTCTTCAATAAGATGAGAACTAGACATCCCTTAACGAAGTACCAAGTTAGGCGGAGCTTTTGCCTTTCAACTCTCCAAGTTGTTGTTTAAGCTCAACCACTAGTCCAAGGTGTCTAGCGTAGTTTCTTGGAGGAAGGAGTAGTTCAAGTTACCCTTTGTTTAGACATCACGGTTAGATGACAACCTGGTGATACTTCTAGAAAGACAACCAGAATATCACAACCTACCGTCATATCTTAGAAGACGAAAGGAGGCATGCTTTTCCAAAGCAACCAGTATGATCTTGAGAGCTTCGGCATGAACCTAACTCTTTGACCATGAATGTCCACCGACCTGAACGGATTTGGTAACACGATCAACTTTAAGTAGAGGCTGGGTGACCGATAGTGCTAAGAAGGATACATATGTTTTTTTTAGAATTTCCAAAGTAATAAGAATTGCTAGGAATATCTAGTACACACATCAACGCACACCCAACATCATCGAGCATTCAAGCTTGGAGGAAGGGGGAGTGAAGACGTGTAAGAGCATCACTTCATCATTAAGGCCATAAAACACAACACAACCTCTTGATATATAAGAGTGTGATACTCGAAGGTGGAACAGAACAGAAGCTAATGAACTTGTCTAATCCGCGGATTACAAAACTTTGACCTGGTCCTAAAGATGAACGAGGTACTGGAGTTTGTTTCTCCTGACATTCCAAGGTGGAATGTTTGACAGAAAACAAGAGCACATGCATTGGATTATCCAACACACATATGCAACTTGGTGTCCAAAACAACGGATGGGAATTTGAGAGCAACTGGAAAGTAGGAACAAGCTCAGGAGAATTCCTAAGATCACGTTGAATGCACAGGGTAATACTCATTTGTAGAACCCATGCTAAAAGATTGATATAGCTGAGTTAAGAACAAAGATGTGAAGACCATGATGATCACTCTTGTCATGATCCCTTTTGATTCCAAAGGAAAGCCTACGGCTATGAGAGTTGGAATTTCCTAACCATCCTGAGGTAGAACAGGTTCTTCAGGATCCAAAGAAACAGAACTTGGTTTAAAGGTCAGCATCATGTACTGATGGCATGAGCATCACATGGTTATGAAACCACATGACTCAACTCATCGCAGTTCAGCACATTCCGGGCCCTTCGGTTCAAGTCCAAGGTTGAAAACATTGGGAAAGGAACAACTACTATCTTAGTGCCTTAAAGGACACTATGAATAGCAATCACGGAGTATCTTTCAAAAGACAACGATAGCTCCGGAAGTACTTGAGCAGAGGATAATGGTACATTCGAGATGGAAAGCAGATCTCGAGGGTAAGGATTTAGAACTTTGAAACATGTAGGAATGTGGAATCCGGACAACTCTGAGAGATTAGGATGGGAAGGAAATCTCCCAGTTTAAGAGATAACGGAACACAGAACACACATGACTCTAGAAAATCATAACTAGGTCAACTTGGGTAAAAGGCGCCCTTGCCAGAGAAGGCACCTAGGTTTTGAATGACTAGAAGAGATAGCAAAACCTTTTCAAATCAAAACAGGTAAGGTGACCCAGAGTTAGAGCGATACCAGATAAGGAGTAAAAAGAATCCTAAGAAGGGTTTTCACAACTCATTTGAAGTTTCAAAATAGTTTTCGCAAACACTAGACTCAACATCGACCAAGCAGTAAGGTTTTCCTACAGGCAGTCCTGCTCTGATACCATGACTTGTCAGACCCCGGACCCAGAGATATACAAACTGTCATGTGCTCCTAGCAATGGACTCACAAGGGCTTCAGGGTTACCAGCCCCGACCGCAACAAACAATGGCAGGCAGACCGGATTCATCGGCACGTAGTCCGGATCCCCGGTCTACTACTCCTTGTGCCCATGCTAGTCATAACCAGATATGTATACCCAAGCGTCCACGAGTCGGATGAAACTGAAGGAACGGGACCAAAGTTATACAGAGCTGCTATGTGTCTAGAAAGTGCAACAACAATCGAGGGTTACTGGGGTTACCTCGCCCCAGGCCGATCACATCGACAGGCGGGCTCGGACATGGATCATCGGCTCCACAACCCCTCGATTGCGACAACTATGCAGGCATAGCCAAAACTGTACAACAATGAGCTCGAAACCAACAACCGATCAAAGCAGTACTCTAAACATGAAGCTTTATTAAACATGTGTTACTAGAGTATAGCTTACAAACAGAGGTCACACGACCCAACATTACATGAGACAACGGAAGGCAAATTATGTTGCTAATCAACAAGAACCCAAAAAGGCCTAAGAGGCCGCAACATAAGGCGACGTCCCAGCCCATAGATCCCAGGCTGCTACCTCGGAACCCCGAACTACTCGTCGATGTCCACGTTGAAATACCACCGACGTGAGATCTTCTCCTGAACCAAAATTAAGCAAACCTGAGTACGGGAGGTACTCAACAAGGCTTAGTTAACCTATTATATATCTGCTATCTTCAGAAAGGTTTGTATGAAGGTTATTTGCGTAAAGCCATCTTTGTTTTCCAAGTTGAGGAAGAAACAGCACGCCTCATAGAGTATTTTGAAAACAGATGAGAAAGCTACTCAACTACTGATATCATCATCTTTTAATCCACCAAAATATTTCAGCACCTCGTGCTTCAAAGATCACCTCCTCTAGTTGTTCCACACTATCTCATGCTACAAGGTAACCCCTCTCGGCATCTCCGAGGAGGCATCCTTCATTCGTTATCAACAAGTTTTAGACATTCCGTTCAAGTTATCTATGATCACAGAATCCGTCACCAAGTCGTCTTTAACCGCAGACACGGCTTTTCGAAAAGATTTAACCCTGCAGGGGTGTACAACTTTACCCACACGTACCAACCGACTCTTAGTGCCACCGGGTTGGCACTAGTCCGGGAAGTGCCGGCAGAGGGTGGTCGATTCCCGACCTTTACCTTGTTGAACCATATCCATGAGTCAACCCAAACAGGGCCACCCCGTCAACAGGGAGTTGGGCACCTCCTGACGGCACCTGTTCTGTGAGTCGGGATCAAGATCCGTGTACGTCCATCACTTGTCCCGGTCACGACCTAGTTTTCTCCAAAACATTTTCCGACTCACACGCAGATGGAAAGTTCAAACTACGTGGCTCATGGATAAGGTTAAACAAGTTAGTTAGCCGGGTGGGGTTCATCGGTCCACGTGTGGCTGTACGCTCAGTCTTGGCTCGAAGGCGATAACTCGCTCCTAGGGGCATGAACAGGACAAAACGCCACAACCCATTGTGGCCTCACATCCATGCCGTGATTAGTCAGGTTATCAAATATAACTCAAATCACAACAATCTAACATAGTAGATTCACGCACTGACCAGATTCATCAACCGGATGGATCAGATCACAACTAGGCATGGCTAAGCAAGACTCATAGGGTTTAGCGGAGCGCGCACAAACAAAACTATAGCTGCTAGGAGCAGTGGATCAGGATATCTAGGTTATGCAGTATATAGGAGAACTCTACCTGCTGACATCAAATAGTTTGGAACCGAATGCAAAGTACGAGATTCAAATCACTTTGAAATCATATATGAGCAGATAAGAGGTTATGCTTGCCTTGGTTATAAGAAAACCAATAGAAATGTCTTCTCGGATAAGTGCTTGACTTATCGGTTAGGATCAAATATTCGTCATGGAATTGTTGGCCTTCTCTTCGGAGCCACGTTCTACCGAGGGGGAACAAACACCGAAACAAGAAGAACAATCAACCATGGAATCGATGAAATGCGCAATATGTATGCATGAGCAAGTTAATGCACTTAAATAAAGCCCTAGACATGAAGATAGGGTTGCTAGGGTTCGCATGGCAATTATGCAATTTTACTGAAATTTGCCCGAAATAGACCCCGGAGGGGGTTTCGGGCAGTTATGAACGTGAGTACAATTTTAAAAGCTCAAATGGGTTTGAAAACACCATAGATGGGTTGCATTTGTCATTTTGAGCATTTTGGTATATAACTTTTAATTTTCTAATCTTATTGATTAAAAACTTATTTTCTCCATTTTAAATGATTAAACAATATTAAAATAATGTCCAAATTAAGGTTTGTCAAACATGTATGAAATTGACATAAACAGGTAGATTATATTTTTCTGAACATTTTGCATATTTTTCCATAACTTTTGGAGTTATAAATTGTAAGTTATTTATTTTACAAGTTTTAATTAATTTCTGTTATCTTCCATATTCTCGGGCCCCACTTTTCAGTTTAAAACGGAAAAAGAAAAACAAGGGCACGCCACGTGGGCAGGACGTCAGGATGACGTCACTATGACGCCGCACAGTGGCCGGCCGGGGACAGATGCACTCGCCGGCGGCGATTCCGGCGGTCCCCGGGCGCGCCGTTTGCTGCACTGCCTTCCTCTCGTCGAGAGGAACCCAGAGAGGGTGGCCTCGCTTGTCGGGAGGCAACAGCGGCGAGCCGGCGTGAATAAGCGACGGCGGAGGTCCTCGGGCTCCGGCGGCTCCGACGAATTCGGATGGGAGGAGGGCAACGGAGGGGTTAGGGAGGAAGAGTAGCTCACCGTGAGCTCAATGGAGCGGTCGGAGGGGCCGGGGAAGAAGGAAAATGGCGGCGCGGTGGAGATTTCCCGGCGGCCGGAGGGGAAGAAGGAGGCGGCGATTCGCCGCACCTACGGCATCCCGGCGTCCGTGCCTTCTCAAGGTGAAGGAGGAGGACGGCACGGTTCCAAAGAGCCACTCGGGGAAGGCGGGGAGACAGTGAAACACCGGCGGCGGCGGATCGACGGCGACGGTGAGGTTCGGGCGCGAAGGGAAGAACATAGAGAGGAGGCGAGTGGGGGGGGGGGGTTCTGTGGGGTGTCTGCTCAAACTGGACGTCTCCTCGAGGTCCTATAGACATCCACGTTGCGTGAGAGGAAGCAGGAGGTGGAGGGCGGCGGCGTTCTCGTCCTTCTGGCCGGCGACAAGGAAGACAAGGAAAAGAAAAAGAACTTCGCGGAAAACCCCCTGAGAGTTTAGAAAATCACCAAGAGGTCCTTCTCCATTAGAAAACAGAACATAAAATTGAGATTTGAGGGCCTTTTTGTAAAGATAAAAATTGGCAAAAATCATTTTTGGAAAGCTCAAAAAATTTCCAACAAAACCATACCTTGGTTTGCCAAATTTGAAAATGTTTTTAATTCAAATTTTGGGTGACCACTTTAAGTGGTTTTTGGTCAAATCTTATTAAATTCAAATTCAAACTTGATTTAAATTTTACATGCATGATATGCCATTAACACAACACCACAACCCTTTTGTTAGCAAAATTTAGGATGTTACAGTATCCCTGATATGTTTTGCTTGTATAGCTCTCCTTTGATCACCCGAAAAGATTTGCTGCGTCGTACTATCTGTCTGGCTTCGCAAACGTACGTTGGGAGCTGCCTGTTTGTCAGGTAATTGAGATATTTCTGCGTCCAGGTTGGCTCGACAAAAAAGACTTGAGATGTTATGTGTGAGCTCTATGAGGGCGATTAGCTGATTGGCCACAGTTTCTGCTGCTGCGGGTGTCAATGCTTGCTTCTTGACCTTGACTGATCGCTTGCTAATTCTCTCGAAGTAGATTCCTGGTGGAACAGGGGGCGTTTCTGGAGCCTATGTTCGCCAGTTTTTCTGCTTCCTCGTTGCTTGATCGCGCGATGTGCTTAAGCTCGCACCCTTTGAAACTTTCTTCGAGTAGGTTGTACATGTCGCGATAGGCGACCATGTTATCTGCAACAGTGTCACACTCTTTCATCGTCTGCTGCACGATAAGATTTGAATCCACATATATCATCAAGCGAGTGGCTCCGCAGGGAATCGCCATCTTCATGCCGTGTAGGAGGGCCTCATATTCTGCATCGTTGTTAGACGCTGGATCGTCAGGGGGAAGTCGAGTCGCAGGATGTACTGTAGCTTATCACCCCTTGGCGATATGAGGATTACTCCGGCTCTAGCTCCTTCGTTTCTTTTCGACCTGTCGAAGTACATGATCCAGTTGCTCGTGTATTCTGGAGGTCGTGGGGTTTGCAGCTCCCTCCACTCGCTCAGGAACTCCACAACGACCTGGGATTTTACAGCGTTGCGCCCTGTGTATATTATGTCCCAGGCGCCTAGCTCGATGCTCCATTTTGCGATTCTTCCGGATGCCATGGGGTTGTTCATGATAGTACTAAGTGATGTGTCGTTTAGCACCGTGACAATATGTTCCCGGAAGTAGTGTTTGAGCTTGCGGGCTGTAAGACCACTCCACACGCGAGCTTCTGGTAGTGGGGGTATCGTTGTTTGCACGGCGAAAGTACCTTGTTGATGTAGTATATTGGCCTCTGAACGCCGTATGCTTTTCCGTCCTCTGGCCGCTCGACGACAATTACCGTGCTGACGACTTGGTTTGTTGCGGCTAGGTAAAGGTAGAGGGGTTCCCTTTCCTATGGCGTTGCCAATATAAATCTGCTCTGCAACACTCTTTTCAGGTTGATGAACGCCTTTTTTGCTTCGAGCGTCCACTCGAACTTATCTGTTTTTTTCAGTAGCTTATAGAAAGGGAGCGCCTGCTCGCCTAATCTTGCGGTGAACCTGCTTAGAGCGGCCAGTCGCCCTGCGAGCTACTGCACGCTGCGAAGATTCGTTGGTTCCTTCATCGTCAGAATTGACTGTATTTTCTCCGGGTTGGCCTCAATTCCTCGGGCAGAGACCAGATAGCTGAGGAGTTGTCCCGCGGGGACTCTGAAGACGCATTTTATCGGGTTGAGTTTGATTCTGTACGCGTTGAGTGCGTCGAATGTCTCCCTGATATCCTCGAGGAGTGTGTCCTCCACTCGAGTCTTGATGACAATGTCGTCGATGTAAACTTGTATGTTCTTGCCAATGAGTTTGGAGAGGCATTTTTGCATGCAGCGCTGATATGTTGCGCCTGCATTTTTCAGCCCGAAGGGCATTGTCGTGTAGCAGCATACGCCGTGTGGCGTGATGAATATTGTCTTCTCCTCATCCTCTTGCTTCATCCTGATTTGATTATAGCCCGAGTAGGTGTCCAGAAAGAAGAGGCGCTGACAGCCTGCTGTAGAATCAACGATCTGGTCGATTCGTGGTAATGGGAAGTTATCCTTGGGGCAGTGTTTGTTCAACAACGTGTAATCGATGCACACGCGAAGGATGTTAGTATTTTTCTTCGGGACTAACACCGGGTTTGCTAACCGGGTGGAAATCTTGATTTCCCTGATGAACTTGGCGGCTAATAATCTATCCACCTCTTCTCCGAGTGCTCTCTGTTTTGGCTCGGAAAAACGTCGGCTACTTTGCTTGACTGGCTTTGCGTATTTAAACACTTCAAGTGAGTGCTCGGCTAACTCCCTTGGTATTCCTGGCATATCTAAGGGCTGCCAGGCGAAAATCTCCCAGTACTCACGGAGGAGTTCAACGAGCGCGCTTTCCTATGCGGGTGATAAGGTGGTGGACACCATCGCCGTCTTCGCGGATTCTGTCAGGTGCACTTGATGTTTTCGAGTGTCGCTGTTTGGGCTGAACTCGAGTTCTGGGGCGTTTTTTTTTGGTGAGTGGCATCACAGAGTGGTCCGTGGTTTTTGCCAGCTCTTCCAGCTCCTCCTGCATCCCGAAAGATTTTGCGATTTCGTTGAACTCACTGTCGCATTTGTCTGACTTCTGGAAGTCGTCTCTTATGGTGATCGTGCCATATTTTCCAGGAAGTTTGAGCTTCAGGTAGGCGTAGTGGGGTACTGCCATGAATCTCGCGAATGATGTTCGGCCGAGAATGGCGTGGTACTGTGATGGACAGTCGACTACGTCGAAGTCGAGAAATTCTCTCCTGTAATTCCTCGGGTCTCCTAGTATCACTTCCAGTTGATTGTTCCGAGTGGCTGAAAGGCTTTCCCTGGTACTATCCCGTGGAAGGATGTTTCTGATTCTACGAGTCCGTCCAGGTTCTTGTTCATCTTGCGGAGTGTGTCCGCGTATATGATGTTGATTCCGCCGCCGCCGTCCATGAACACCCGAGCAAGGTCGTAGTTGCCTATTTGCGCCTGAATGACAAGCGCGGCGTGCCCAAGTCGATATACTAGTGGAGGGTGGTCCTCTCGGGAGAAAGTTATCGGCTGCTCTGACATCTTCAGGTATTTGGTTGCGGACGGTGGAGCTTGTACTGCCATATTAACTTGGCGTGTGTTTGTCTTCTGGACTCTTCGGGGCGGGCATACCTTTTGTACCATGCCTAGGAGCACCGCTGGCTTTGGGTATCCGTTGGCTCCCTGGTTTGCAGCGGGTAGCGCCGGTAGCGCGGCTAACGCCACGTTCTGGTGTCCTGGTGGAGGCAGGGGTGGCGGCTGGTATCCGGCAGCTCCTCCTGGGAGTTGCGGGTATCCCTGGTTAACAGCGGCCCTGTGCTTCTTCGTGTAAGCTTCGTGGATGTCCTGGAATTTTCATCAGTCTTTGAGGAGATGAGTTGCCTTGGTTTTGCCCGTGCGCATATCTGTGAATAGTTGTAGCGAGCAGTATCCGTCGAGATCTTCCTCTGGAGTTTTATCGTCTGGCTTTGGTTTCCAGCCGCGATTTCCCCGGGACCCGCTGTCGTGATTCCTTGTGAACTCCGCTGCTACCAGTTCATCTCGATCGTCGTAGTATTTCCTCTTCTTCTTTCGGTGGTCGCCGTTGCGATCCTCCTCAGGCGCGGGTGAAGATGTTTTTTCATTGCGCAGGGATTCTTCGCCATTAGCCCATCTGTCGGCTATCGCCATTAGCTCTCCAATATTTTTGGGCACAACTCGTCCCAGTTCTTCTCGGAAGGCGGTGCGTCGCGCGCCTTTGGTGAAAGTTTCGACTGCAACCTCTTCTGGCATATTGCCCGTTGTGTTCTTGAGTGTGGTCCACCTCTGGATATACTCGCGGGTAGACTCGCCGCTCTTCTGCTTGCAAGCCCGCAGTTCCTCGATAGATGTTGGCCACTTGTATGTCGCCTGGAAGTTCTTCCGGAAGTCGCGACTGAGATCGTCCCAAGATTCATAGTGCGCACGTGGTCTTCCTTCGAGCCAGCTGCGGGCAGCACCTACCAGGTGTAGGTTTAGGTACTGCATGACCGTTGTTTTATTCCCACGTTGGCATTTTACTGCGGTGAGGTAATCTGACAACCATGATTTGGGCTCCTGCGAGCCGTCGTACTTCGGGACCTCTGCTGTAAGCTTGAATCTCTTGGGCATCGGCGCCTCGCGGATGCTGCGGGTGAAGCATAATGTGCCGCAGGCTTCCTCGTCGGAGGAAGTGGATAGCGATCGTGCGCGATTCCTGATAGCTCGGGCCCTTTCGACCTTATTTTGCGCGATGTCTCCATGCGCGTCGTACTCGGGCCGGTCACGGTTTTCCTCCTGCCGCGGTTCACTGCTGCGATGTCGCGATCGGCTTCCGTGGGCTGCGGTCGCGATCTCGTGGGCTATCGTCGTCGCTACGACGGCCGCCGCGGCTGCGGGCTTCATTTCCTCGGGGGGGGGGGGGGGCGGCGATGTGATTCCTTGTCTTCCCTTCTAGGCGACATGCTCCCGTGTCTGCGAGGTGTTTTGTCTATCCGAGGGGTTTTGTCGGCTTCTGGAGTAGTCGCGTTCCTGCGGTTCTGGGCGGCGAGTCTTGCGGATGCCATGCCTACCCCTTTCTGAACCTTTTTGTGTTGCTCCGCGCGGGGGTCGTTCTCGAGCGGCTTGTTCGCCTGCAAGTATGTGGCGGCTCCCAGGAGAGCCACAACGGGGGTTGTCGGGTGCACATTTCCCTCCTCGTCGACGTGCATGAGGGATGTGTCGAGTGATTTGCTGATCCCGCTGAGGGACTCGTTGTCCATGCGAGAAGTCTTCGAGACGTACTTGTTCTTCGGAGGTTGGCTACCCGTTGATTGGGTCCTTGAGAGCGTTGCACGGCGCGCGATTGAAGCATCCGCCGCTTCCTTCCGTGTGTCCAGATCCCTGCGGGATTCTGTGATCAGTGTACCTGTTCGCACCAAGTGATAGTGGTATGCGGTCAGATCATCTCGAGAAGCTCCATCTTCTATCGGCTGGCCAGATTGTACCGCCGCCTTTGCTTTGAGCCAATCTACTCGCGAGACTTTGATGCGCTCTCGCTCCTTTCGACTTGTCTCCGTCTCCTCGGGTTGTTCAGTTGATCCCGCCATGCAGACTTGGGCCATATATGGCTCGTGAGTCCTAGGCGTGGGTCGACAACTCTCACCAAATTTAGAGGGTTCCTCAGCTGCGATTGTGTGGAAATCGCGCGTGTTGTGGCGGATGGAGCCGCTGCTGGGCGCTAGGTCGCGACCAGTGTCATCAGGTGGCGACTCAAGGGTCGCCGGGCTGGAGATGGATTCAGAGTCCGACTCGTCGATCCCGATCTGGTCGGTGAAGTGCAGGATCCCCACCTTGCTGGCACGGAAGTGGAAGCTGCCGAACGTCAGGTTGACGCTCTTCTCGAGCTCGCTCAATACCGGGCGTGATTCCGGCGAGTGGGGCACGTATATGAGCGACCCGAAGCGAATCGGCTCCGTTGGAGTCGATGATCCAGGGCTCCAGCTGAAGTTTGGCGAAGATGAGGCCGAAGACGCCGTGGATCCAATGCCCACTGTTCCCACAGACAGCGCCAATTGTTGATTGCTCATATCAACAAGTCCCTTTGATGATCCGATAGGGTTTCGATTTAGAGAACGAGTACGCACTGGCGACAATCGTCATCTAGCAGGGGCACAGTTTTACCCAGGTTCGGGGCCCTCGTAGAGGTAAAACCCTTACTCCTGCTCTTGAGATCTGTATTAGCAGTAGATCGATTACAAGGTGCATGCGAAAGGCGAGAGATTGATCTCGAGCTTATGGCTATGGTGGTGAAAGTAGATTGGGATCCCCCTCCCCGGTGGTTCTCCTAGCCTTTATAGGTGGCTTAGGTCCCAACCCGTGTCCTGGGGGGGTTACAAACCCTAGTTCTAGGTCGGTATAAACTTTCCTTCTTGACCCACAAGTCTTGTGGGTGGGCTTCTGTTGGGCCTTCTAGAACTGCGGGATAGCACCTCTCTTTGGGCCTAGGTCTTGGGCCTTCGACTGGGTAGGCTCACCCAACAGGTCCAAGAATCATCCCCACGTCACACAAGCAGGAGAGGACCCCATCTAGCTACTGCTCTGAACCAGTAGTCCCGGGATGAACTACTCGCGCATCTATCTGGAGGCAATCTTGGCGATGTAGAGGCCTCTGGTTACGACCCCCCTCTTCGGCAGGGTGCCGGAGCAGGACTCCATAAGCCCTAAATTGGACTTTCGATGTGACGGTGCCTCTGTATCTGTTTTGTTGAAAATTTCTCCGTCCCTTAAGTTTTTAGGGTTAACGACAACTTATAGGCGAAGAGGCCGCGTGAGGCGGTGGCTAGGGCCACGAGGGTGTCACACCCAGTTTTTGGATCCTTGTGATGTAGTTAAAGCAGACAAAAATGTGGGCCCACAATTTTTTTTAACAACATGTTGGTGTGAACCAACCTTTGCATGTGACAATAGTCATATATGCAATGCAAGAAATATTTTCTTTCAAAACAAATATTATTTTTCCCTCATGATTACTATTGTTTCTGTGATGTTTTCCATCTGATGCTTTGATGAATTTTTTGTCCCAAGTGTTGAACCAAGGTTGTTTTCAACTTAGCATTATTGTTTGGCTTTGTTTGAATCAAGAAAATAAAATGGAAATTGAAAATTTGGATGTTTTCTTTTGATGTTTCTATTTGGAGTCATTTCTGAAAAACTAGCCAAGTATCAATATCTAGCACTTGTTTTCAATATGTTGGAGGATCACATTTTATGTTTTCTTGGCACAAATGTGTTCTCTGATATATGGACTACAAAACTATAAGCTCGTTTTGATTTGTGGATTTGGAAAACAATCAATTGCATGTTTGTTTTTGTGGAAGAAAATAAGATAGAAAAATGGCTTTTTAGAAAAACAGAAAGTATCCCTTTTTCCACTTTGTTTTCCAATTTGTCCACTATTCCAATTTTGTTTTCCAAAGATGTTTCTGAAAGTACAAAACTTGTTTAACAATCTACTGCTTTGAAAACAAAATTTGGAATTCATTTGAGCCTTGAAAACAGATTGCACATTTTGATGATTTTATTTCTTTTCAACACTTAGCAATTTTTGCTAAGTATCTGTTAACTGAATTTTCTGAACATTATTTTTACAGAAGTTTGACAAATGTTTTCATTTGGATTTCTTGTGAACTTGGAAGTGCAACTTTGGAAAATAGGTTACCTCATGTTTGAAATTCACTTTGGTTCCTTGGATTCGATTTGTGCATGACAAGAGAGAGAGAAAACCGAGTGAGAAAAGGAGAGGACATGGAGGAGAGGGACAGGGGCTGGGCGCACAGTGAGTGGTCACTGTGGCCATGCCGCCGCCATCTCCTGCTCTTCCTCGACGTTATGAGCAGCACCCGGACACCCCTTGCCCTCCTAGACCACCAAGACACCCCGTTGCATGTCGTGGTGCGCCCTGGGACACGATCCCGTGCCAACGCGGCGTGGCCGAGAGCACCGCACGTCCAAGGCCACGACACTGCACCTACAAGACGTCCCTCACCCCACCACTTCGTCACCCTGCTACGCACCCTCACCGCAACTGCCACGACCCACCCAACCACCCCCGTGAGCCCTCTGTGAGCGTCGCGGTCGAGTTTTTCGCCACCGGCCACCGCGGACCTTACGACAAGGTGGATATCACCCCGAGCCATGCCACCTCTCCTTTTTGCCACCGTCAAGCTCCCCTTACGCTGTAGCACCTAGCTGACACCCCCGTTTGTCCGCTCGTTTGCAGAGACGCCGCCGCCGTTGACATCGCCGCCGCGGACCCGCAGAGCACCGCCACCGTCTGGAGCCGCCGTGCACGCCAACTTCCGCACCCCTGGACTGCCCCAACACCCTGCCACCCCTGCGACACCATGCCACCGCCCCTCCTTGCCCCACGGTGAGGAAATCGCCGATCCTGCACCGTCGTTGTTTCTCTGTTCGTGTCCGCGGTGAGAGAGAAGAGAGAGAGAGAGGAGGGAGATGCGCCAGGGCCGTTGATCTGCGGATCAACGGACCCCTTTGAACGACCGTGTTTCCCGCGCCGCTTCTACGCGCGCGTGTGCTGGGCCGCTTTGGCGCATTAGATGGGCCGCGCGAGAGAAACCAGTCGTGCCCCTGTGTATTTGTTTTCCTTTTTAAAAACATATAGAAAATTGACCACTAGCTTTGGCCTTGTTAAAAATAGAAATAATGGAGATGTTTTTTTACCAAAAATCTTGGCAGTAGCTAGACATTTTCCTAACCACATCCAACTTGTAGATCTAGATTTAGTGCAATATTTTTGCAATGGCATTTAAAATGCCAGAAGATGTCTGTTATACCATTTTGTGCATAACTTTCAAAATATGTATCCATTTTGGTAAAACCAAATTGTTTTGAGTAGCTCTTGAGTATACCTATCAGTAGGACTTGACCTTGCATCAATGAGAGTTGTCTATGGAAAATGCCATCCATTTTGGTTTATGACTAGAGAGCATTTCTAGGATTTTTGTAGGGAGTTTAAAAATTATTTTTGATGTGGATCCAATTGGATGAGATTGTGTATGTTTAGATCTATGTAATCCTAGATTGGTGTAATTTTTAGAGCTCTAGATTATTGTTGGTGTGCATTTGTAGATTCAGCACTTTTTTTATATTAAATCTTGTGTATTTAGTTTTGAATAAATGTTTGTTTGTTATAATCCTGTTTTTTAGCATGTGTAGATGTGTTGTTCTCTGTTAGAATGTTGTTTTCTTGCAGTACTAGCATGGCGGTGGGCGCCTAAGGGGACCACATCACCCCATGGCGCGACCAGGGGCGTGCCGCCCTATGGTGTGGCCCCCTGTGGCCCCCTCCGGGCCTCTTTGGGACTCCGTGGAACCTTAGGGAATTTTAAAACTTCCGGGTTTCGAATTTTCTAATTCCAAGAATATTTCCAGAACAACTTTTCTGAAACTAAAAACTGCAGAAAACTGGAACTGGCTTTGTGGCATCTTGTCAATAGGTTAGTCCCAGGATATCGATAAAAATGACATAAAGTGTAAGGAAAACATGTAGCATATGGCATGAAAACAACATGGATGTGTTTAAGTCCATAGACAAAGTATTGCAATAACATAGAGATGACGAATCATCATCAATAAGCTCACTGTCAAGATTGCAATATTTTTCACTACTCACCATATCAATATTGTGTGGCTTGCCACATATTGGTGAAGTAGAAGAAGTCGAGAACTCATCACACCCGGAGGTGGAGGGAGAATAATCATTCCCACAATTTTTGGACACATCATATTTATCTTGAAGCTTGATCCATATCTCATGAGATTTCCAAGATGGCCTAATTGACTCAAGAACTACAATGCTCAAATATTTGAAAAACACATTAGTAGCTTGAGTATTGAGATATAAGTTTTCTCATCCTCTAAAGAGCAATCAAGGCCCTTTGGAGAAGAAAAACCCATATCTACAATTTTCTCTATATTCGGACCCATGTCCTTAAAAATATTAAGCATACTAATTTTCCAAGCATCATAATTTGTGCCATCGAATATAAAGGTGTCATTATGCACTAATACCCTAAGCGGCATCCTTACTCTCTAGGCGGTGAAGCCCTATTAAGAGAGAACCAGCTCTCATACCAATTGAAAGGACACGGATGCCGCCTAGAGGGGGGGGGGATGGGGTGAATAGCCGTTTAAAAATAATTACGTTTAAGGCTTGAATAAATGCGAAATCAAACTAGCGTTTAATTTATCAAGCCAAAACCTAAACAAACTAGGTTCACCTATGTGCACCAACAACTTATGCTAAACAATTCAAGAAACTATGTGATAGCAAGATATGTTACATCAATCTCGATGGCTATCACAAAGTAAATTGTATAAGTAAAAAAGATCAGGTATAGAAATAATCGAGACATGTGGAGACGATGATTTATCCCGAAGTTCGCTTCCCAATAGAAGCTAATCTTCATTGGAGAGGTGTGGAGTCACAATAACTCCAAGCGCCCAATGGCTCACCTTATTCTCCTCGTGCCCCCACCAATGCGGAGTGCCATGATCCATTATGGGGCCTTTGAGGGTGGTCACCAATCCCGTACAAGGTTGGGGAAATCTCCACAACTCAATTGGAGGCTCCCAACAATATTCCATGATCCACCAAAACTCCGAGATAGCAACAAGGTCCCGAGCCACCAAAACTCTGGGACAACAAGTTCCGGAGCCACCAAAACTCTGAGACAACAACAACCGTCTAGGGCACTCCAAGTATCCAAGAGGACAAGCTCAAGGGCACTCCAAGAACCCAAGAGTAAAAACCTTCTCAACCTTTCACTCGAACGAATCCTCGTAGAGAACTCAAACCGATGCAACCTATGCAATGGCAAGAACACAAGAAGTGCTCAAATCTTTCACTCTCAAATCCAACCAAAGCAACAAATGCTATGGGGGGAGAAGAGAGGAAAAATAAGGAAGAACTCAACAAATGAATCCAGACGATCTAGATCCAAAGACTTCCCCTCACAAAGAGGAGATATGGATTGGTGGAATAGTAGATCTAGATCTCCTCTCTCTTTTCTCACTAATTGGAGGCAAGAATGATGGAGGTATAGAGAGAAATCAAGCTCCAAAAATTCAACAATGGTGGGGGAAAATTGCTTGAGAAGTGGGGAACCAATGGGGAAGAAGACCCCTTAAATAGGTCCCCCCAAAATCAGCTCGTTAGGCAGTTCTTCGCGACCCGGCCAGGCCGGCCTCTCTGCGTGCAGGCGGCCACCAAACAGACCGCCCCGGCCTGGGAGCCCGGCCAGGCCGACCACCTAACAGACCGCCCCGGCATGGGAGCCCGGCTAGGCCGGCCTCTCTGCGCGCAGGCCGGCCACCTAACAGACTGCCCCGGCCTGGGAGCCCGACCAGGCTGGCCTCTCGGGCTGGTTTTTCTGTGCGACCCGGAGAACACTAAAAACGCGATATCTTTTGCCTCCAGACTCCGTTTTCAATGATCTTGGGCTCGTTTAAATCGCAACAACGAGCACTACATGATTATGTTAAAGAAACATCATAGTAAATCATTGGAGGATAAAACCAAATGATGAAAGGTTTGACCTCTCTATAAAGAAACAAATGGTTAAACCTCCAATATAAAAAATGCAATAAGTTTTTCATGCAAAAACCGTTTTTGATGAAATTGAGCTTGTATTGAAGAACATGACAAGCTCTGAAACCACACATGGAGAAAATTCAAAGAAGAACCAAGAAAGCTGATGCCAAGTATACAAAGGTTTGAGCTCTCTCTGAATGATACGATCAAGTTACTAATATGCGAGCCGCTCTTGATAGTACGGTTATCTATCCTATAACCCGGTCTCCCTCCTAATGCTATAAGACAGGTAAAATAGAAAACCTATCAAGATCATACCTTTGCCTTGAGTATTCCACTTGAGTTAGATGATGAAGATCTTGACCTCCTCAAGATGGAACACCTTTTTTGATTTCGCTTTGTTTGGTGAAGACACATAGATTGCTCCCCATACGCCACTATGGGAGAGATTCTTTTAAGTACATCTTCACTTGACAATTATCTCCAAAAGTGTGACAAGATCCAAGCATGTGATCTCTTTGATATGCTCCTCTTGGACTTGCACTTGTCAAATTTGATGACGACCACAACGTAACGTCGTCCACCATGGACAATATGAAATCTTCCTTTTGATGCAAGCCCATGGAAATATACCTAACCCCACATAGATATACCACACACACATATAATGGGTTAGAACACAAAGCTATATGAACAATTACTTACCGTACCATGATCCCACATGGTACATCTTCTAGCTTTGTGAGTTGATCAATATTAACCATTGCTTAGCATTTTTCATTGATCAAACTTGTATATTTTCTTCTCTCTTTTTAATAATGATTTCTTGAAGGTAAAGATGAATGTTCACACAATATTCTTCTTCAAGACATACTTGCAATATGCTCAACTTTCTCATGACCAAACTTGGGATATTCACTTGAAGAACACCTTAGTCATCTCTTGATCGTGTTGAATCCAACACATGGACATCAAGCATTGCCTATGGGGGAACTCTACAAGTATAGATCAATGCAAACATCAGTCCATAGTTATTTTCATCAATTACTAAAACAACACATGGGGGCACCATGCTCTTTCAACGTGCCAGTAAAATTCGATCTAGGTTCTGCTGCTAATTCTAAGAGGCCCTGAAAATGTGGACAGAGGGAGTACTTGTCTCTTATAATACAATAGTATCTTGTATACCGCGTTAAGAGACGATACATTATGGAAGGCCTTATCATAGGTACTATTGTATTATAAGAGACAACCACTCTAATGCATGATTTCTTAAGGGTTGTATCTAAATGGACTAGTATTTAATGAATTTGGCTCATACTTGCACGTGATTGGTCTAATCATATTTTTGCCTATGATCTCATGCATGAGCCGTATGCTAAATAAGATACAAACATCACTCTCTTTCTTCAATCAATATAGTGCCACATCAGCAATATGCATATGATTTCGTAATTACCATTACGAAAGGCCTAACAACATAATGCCCTAATGTCATGACAGATGCACACAGATAAAGGCTAGATGTAATTAATATCTTCGCCATATTAATACATATGTTTATTGAAAAACATGGCATGGAAGATCAGGACAATTATCCAAAGCAAACAGACACGAACACTGGTAGTGTAGGCGTGAGTGTCGGTGACAGGGGTATTAGGGTATTAGATATGCATGTGAATACTCGTGATTTTGACAAAACAACGATCCCTTTTAAGTAAGTGATGCGAGAAAGCAACAGAACACATATAGCCTATGCGTATAAGTTGCGACACATTTTTCGGATTGGAGGGAGTAACAATTTTGATAAATCAATAAAATATGTAATAAAACTGGAATGGTTTTTGCAAAATAAGTACTGCAGGAATACCAAGTTGCAAATTCCTAGCGTCCGTCACACACGTTCTCGCTCTTGTATGAAGATATTATAAAACTAATATAAAATTCCCATCATAATCATAGAAAAAGTACTCCTCCGTATCAAAATAATTGACTCAATTTTATTTAAGTATATATATATATGTACGCTAAAACACGTCTACGTACATTTATATTCAGATAAATATAAGTATTATTTTGAGATAGAAGGGTAACAGAATCTGAAGACATTTTTTGTTTGAAACAATCGTTTGGCGTTTTGTCACCTGAAGACAGAAAGAAGAAGAGAATCTAAGGACGCTTGAATTCTCCAGTGTTTTGTCAGCGCAATGGGCGGGGACATGTCAAGCAGAAAAACATCCATCAATGTCCATCTTCCTCCATGCCATGCAGCAGTAGAACCGAGGGGCAAGCATGTATCATCACAGTGAACCCATGAGGAATCCGGCCAGGCTTTTGGACGTTGTCATGGGCCTCACCTGACCTGTCCAAAGCCGTCCCGAGACAATAACAAAGTACCCGTGTGACTGTCGCACAAAGTGACGTCCCAAAAGGGTTCCAATAATGCTTTAAACAATAAAAATATTGCAATAACAACGTGTTGCTTGAGTTAGTAGTAAACAAAATTTCTTATGCCTTGTAACAAGAAATTGTTAAGGAATAAAGAAAATACATCCATTCCGGTGTAAAAATTGGTCATATATCACCATAGAAACACTCTGAGCAAACTCTAATTGCTAGCCTCACTAACCTTCGTCTCCGTCAATGTTGGTTCTCTTATTTACGATGGCCGGCTAGCTGTTAAGAGGTAGGGAACTCCAGATCTTCTCATGTATTTATTTTTGAACTTGAACCCTTATACCATCGACATATTTATAAAAAAATACTCCGTAGTTCATCACAAGTTAATAGAGAGGATAAAGAAAAGATAGAAAAGACTAGGGGAAGGTCAAATGAGTTACACCAAGTAATCAAGAATTATTTAGTGGTGGAGGAGTTACAAAGATTGCTCCAGAACCGAACATCTTCAGCACATTAGCGGTGGCGTCTCGATGGCGGAGGTGACATTGTGCGAATAATGGTCTTCCAGATCCATCTCGCCCTTGTGTGGCCTTCAGGACCAATGTTTTGGGACCTAGCGGTGTCTTGCTTTCTCCGGTTTCATCCTATCGTTATCTATATCACCATAGAAACACTCTCAAGACCCGAGCAAACCCTAATTGCTAGCCTCACTAACCTTCGTCTCCGTCAATGTTGGTTCTCTCACTTAGAATGGCCGGCTAGCTGTTAAGAGGTAGGGAATCCTAGATTTTCTCATGTACTCTCTCCGTTTCAAAATAAGCGTCGTTGAGATATATGTATCTAGATACATTTCAGTGTTAGATACACCCGTTTCAACCGATTTTAAGTTGACAGGGAGGGAGTATATATTTTTACCGTAACTACGGTAGACCGGACCAACTTGAACCCTTATAACATCAACATATTTATACAACGTCCCCAGCAAAAATTTTATACAACGCAGCTCATTACAAGTTAATAGAGGACGGAGAAAAGGATGAGGAGACTAGAGAGGGTCAAATGAGTTGCACCAAGCAATCAAGAATTATTTAGTGGTGGAGGAGTTACAAAGATTGCTCCAAAACCGAACATCTTGGGCACATTAGTGGTGGCGTCTCGATGGTGGAGGTGACATCGTGAGAATAATGGTCTTCCAGATCCATCTCGCCCTTGTGTGGCCCCAATGTTTTGGGGCCAAGCGGTGTCTTGCTTTCTCCCGTTTCGTCCTATCGTTATCTAGGTCATCTCCTTCAACGGTTGGTGATAAAAAAAATCAGGATCAAAACAATTTCAGTGGTATAAATTTCTCATATGTCATTCTATACGTGTCATGTGGCTATTCAAAACCGATAAGTCCATCAAAGTTGCGGATGTATGTCTTCTGCGACTTATTTGATGGTTGCATGAAAGAATATCGATTGACGAAACTAGATGAAGACTTGAGAATTCCTTGGTGGTGGCCAAGTCGGCGAGGGGTGGTGCCCAATATGATCGTGTTCCATGACGACATTGATGTATTTAACTAACCGACCACCTCGCTGCTTCTTAATAAAAAAATATGACATGTCTTTTGCCATGTTTTAGAAAGGTTTGTGTAACTTAAAAAAAAAACTTCAGATTTTATTGCTCTTTTTTATGAGTATCTTCTTTATTTAAGTACCAAAATCAGAACGTTTGGTCACATCCATAAGTAGAGAAGTCACTTGTTGGCTGTTTGACGGCAGCCGCGCGACGAGCCAACAGGGAACATGCCAACAACCTCGATCAACAGGTAGCAGTTGCGGGCCTGCGGCGCGAACACTACGACGGTTAAGCAGGAAACCCTTTGATCCTTTGATTCGATCGTTCTATGCCCCCAACGATCCCTATTTGACGCCCGTTGCGTCTGTTATGGACACAATGCATACTTACTTAGATCCCGCGAGAGTTAATTGGGCCAGTCGACATATGTTGTTACATCTCTGGTTTTGGGAAGCTTCCAAAAGGTTCTACTATGGTCTTCTTTGTTTTTTTAGTTCTTTTCCCCTTTTTTCTCCTTTTTAAACCCTTGAGTAGTTTTTTATAAAAAAAAATTCAAATTCATGAACAGTTTTTAATCATGAACATTTTTTCAAATCTAAGAATTTTTCAAAAATGTATGAGCATATTTTTTCAAATTTGTGAACATTTTTTAAAAATTCATGAACATTTTTTAAAAATTACATGAAAATCTTTTTTCAAATTTTGTGAACATTTTTTTAATTCATAGATATATTATTTAAAATCAATGTACTTTTTTTAATAAAATCGTGAACATTTTTTTAAAATTCATGAACATTTTTCAATTTATATTTTTCCAAAATTGTGAACAAGTTTAAAATATGTGACATTTATTCAAATCTGGAACATTTTTACTTTTTTTTTCCAAATTTAATACTATCTCCTATCAATAAAAATATGTCGCGCTGGATAGGAGCTCCCCGATGCCCTCTGGACCCTGCCCCAGCGGCGGAAGGGCCAGGACCGTTCTTTCCTCTTCGGCTGGACTAGTGAATCGCCATTAGCTGCTCTCCTTTTGGGCTGGATATGGCCTGAGACCAATAACCAGGCCTAGGTGTCGCGATATAAATAAACGGGCAGCGCAGCGGAAATTGCACATCGCACACTCAGTACCAAATGTATCTCTCTCTCCAAAGAAAGCAGATCGTGCTCTCTCATCCATCACCAGAGCATGGCGCCGGTGAAGGTGTTCGGGTCGGCGGCGTTCACGAACGTGGCTCGGGTGCTGGTGTGCCTGGAGGAGGTCGGCGCCGAGTACGAGATAGTCGACATCGATTTTCACGTCAAGGAGCACAAAGGCCCTGAGCACCTCGCCAGAAACGTAAGAACTTGTTCCGATCAGCTGCTGTTTTTTTCCACCAGAGTTAGGATATAAGAATTGGATCATAGCCCGCTAGATGTTTAAATTTACTCTGCTTTTCTCCGATCAGCCATTTGGACAGGTTCCGGCGTTCCAGGACGGGGATCTGACGATGTTCCGTGAGCTCGCAAAACTCTTCCCAAACTCGGTCGCTACCATTTTCCACAAAGCAAAGTTGACTAATCACACACACATTTCCCATCTTCTCCGTAGAGTCCCGTGCAATATCACGGTACGTGCTGCGAAAGTACCACAGGACGGGCGACGAGGTCAACCTGCTGAGGGAAGGCAACCCCGGCGAGTCCGCGCTCGTCGACGTCTGGCTGGACGTGGAGGCCCTCGAGTACGACCCCATCATGCACTCGGTCTTCGTCCAGCACCGCGTCGTCCCGGCGCTGGGCGGAACGCCGGACGAGAGCGTCGTCCGCGAGAGCGTCGAGAAGCTGAAGAAGGTGCTGGACGTGTACGAGGTCCAGCTGACGAAGCACAGGTATCTGGCCGGAGATTTCGTCAGCCTGGTGGACCTCAGCCATTTCCCCGAGACGCACTACTTCATGGAGATGCCGTACGCCGCGGTGTTCGACTCGTACCCTCGTGTCAGGGCGTGGTTGCAGGATCTCTTCGACAGACCGGCCGTCAGGAAGGTTGTCTCGCTCATGGCCAAGGACTTCAGTCGATGATGTGACAGGTCTTCAATTCATGGATGACGCCTGTTGCCCTCATGGATGACTTCAGTAGTAAGAACTGAAAAGTACCTTCTTTGAACTTTCTTTCTCTAGAGAGAAAAGTCGACTTATGTCATTGTCATGTATACATACTAGAAGAATACCCCGCGCGTTGCTGCGGGATCGTTTTAGGAACTACAGTATATTGTAAAGTTTATAAGAGATGTGATTGAATTGATCATAATATTTTTTTTAATTATTAATATGAATAATTGGATGGTTTAAGAAAAAGATGACGTGTAGTTTACATGTAGTAATTCATAAATATTAGTGAAGATGACATGGACAATTGATTGGCTAGGATGTTGGATGATGTGGATAGCTTGCATATTGAGATAGAAAAATCATTAATGCATGTTAGTGGGGTTTTGCTTTATAAGAAGTATAGATATGTTTGGATATTGCGTATATATGCGGATGTAGAATCTTACTCCCTCCGTCTCAAAATATTGTCGTTGAAATGGGCTGTAATGGATGTATTAGTACTCGGATACATTTAGATACATTCATCTTAATAACAATTATTTAAAAACGGAGGAAGAATTATATTTCAGTCTCGGCTCTTTCTGAAAGCCTAGATAGCAAGTAAATTCAGTGCGCCACTTGTCAACATATACACGGTAATCATATCTATAACAAAGGAAAAAAGCTTCTACCTCCGGAGGATAGACGCGCGGGTGTCCTCCGCATTTATGTTGCGCCACGCGTCCACTGTGGGACCACACACTGCCCGCACCTTATCCTCTCGAGTCATCTCGCTGTTTCTTTTCTCTCCTCTCGATTCACTCCAAACGAAAAGAATAGTCTCCATAGCTCCACCCACTCGGCCGGTCCCATGCGGATTTCTCCCGTTGGCCTCCTTCACGGCGAGCTCGCCCCGCTGCCGGTCTCGACTTCGAGCACGCGTAGGCCCCGCGGGGACTTCTCCCGTCGGCCTCCAACTCCAACAGATCTGGCATCTACCTCCCGCTGCACGCCCGCACTGAGCCGCCGCCCCCACCTCTGTGAGGTTACCCTCGCCTTCATCTCCTCCATTAACATCAAGCTCCGTGAGGCCGACGGAGCTGCTCCCGTGGGCCGGCCGAGATACTCTCGTGCTCACGCAGGCCGACGGAGGTGCTCCCGTGGGCCGGCCGAGATGCTCTCGTGCGACGACCGAGCTGCTCCCGTGCGACGGCGGTGGTGCTACCGTGAGCCAGCGACAGTGCTCCCATAGGCCGCCGAAGATGCTCCCGTGGGCCGGAGGTGCTCCTGTTGGCCGGCCGAGGTGCTCCCGTGCGACGGCGGTGGTGCTGCCGAAGGACAGAGACGCTGCTCCCATAGGCATGGGGACATGCTTCTATCGGCGGTGACTGATGCTACCAGCCAAGGACGACGGCGCTGCACACCGGCGTCGACTTCTCCGGCGGTGCTCCCTTAGGTGCCGGGACGTGCTCACTGCAGCGTCTGGCGGTGCTCCCGTAGGCGCCGGCCCTTGCTCTCAGCAATGTTTGGCGGTGCTCCCGTAGCCTCCGGGAGATGCTCACATCATCGTCCAGTGGTGCTCCCGTAGGCGCCGGGAAATGCTCACCGCAGCGGCCGGTGGTGCTCCCGTAGGCGTCGGGACGTGCTCACCGCGGCGGCCAACGATGCTCCCGTAGGCGCCAGGAGGTGCTCACAGCGACGTCGCTATTGCCGGCGCCGCCGTTTTTCTCCGGCGACGACGAGCCTCACAGGAGGAGCAGAAGGTGTGACTGGTGCGGGGAAGAGCGATGGTGCGGTGCGACGATAGAGCGCTTTGGGAGAATGTGTCCTTAATTTTAGCACGCGTGAGTGGACCTGCTTGCCACGTGTCGACGGCTGGGAGGCGGAGGATTAGAAATCTAATCGTCCTCCTCAGCAGCCGCCTATAACAAATCCACAGCCCAATACCGAGGAATGAATAAAATAAAAAAGCACCTAAGCAAAACATCATCTCGGGCTCCACCGTCTTCACCTCTCGGCCGACCTCGTCATCGAGTTTGGTCTGATACCATCTATCCTCACATCTCATCAGCACCTCCACACTTGACCTCTCGGTCGGCAGCGCCGCCGCGTTCGCTTTGCACCGTCGTGCCGTGTTCGCCTGGGCAGCAAAGCAGCGAGGTGATTCCCATGTCCCCCATCGAATCTTCACCAATCTGCAAGCATGCCAAGCCCACACCCTGCATGCCCGACGAAATGCCGGCGACTCCCTGCGTGCTCCTATGCTCCTGAACGCATTTACTGTTGGTTGCCTCCTTGCTACATCTGCCCTCCTTCCTAAATTGAGAACATTGCTTGCTCGCCTGCTTCCTGTTTGACGAAATGATGCTACTACTTGCCTCTTGTTTGATGAAATGGCAACTAGATTCTGGATTGATCATGCATTCCCCAACCCAGACTGCAAGACATTTATGTCATTACCAAATTGGAACTGCCCCAGAAGTTTTAGGAAAAATTATGAATTTATCTTTTGTTCATGCAGGTTTTCTATTTCATGATATTTTTCAGTCTGCTTTTATATACCAAAATTAACTTTGCTGGCTGAAGGAGAAATTACCTTGGAATTTTAAACTTCTCATGAGTTTCTAAAGGTATAATCAATTCGTTATGATATCAATCATCAAACTGTTTATTGTTTCTCTTCATTGCTTCAAGGTTTAATATTTTTTACTTGGGAGTAAATAAAAATATTAATAGGCTACAAACTAACAGTTTCATGTAACTATGTTGTCTCAAATGAAAAAACATACTACCCGCGTGATTTTAACTTATCGTCTTGCGGCTGATCCTGATTCATTGTTTTTCGGAGGAGACAAGCCCCATCGGATTTCTGCATTTGAAACTGAGAATCTGGTCACCATTGGAAAAGAATTGCGGCATCAACTATACACACAAGGCTTTCAAACACTGTCATCATGCGTCTTTGACTGTCTGGCGGACCCGTAAAAAATGCAGGCAAGTAAAGGATCATTGAGGATAATTGTGAGGTATAGGCCACAGAGATCTCTGTCTGCCGCGTTGCTACTCAAGTGTTATGTTCTTTCAGTACGAACATAGTACAAGGAAAGCGCCATTCTTGGAAATTACCTAGGAATACCAAGCCACCCTGGTAGAAAAGAGCATAGTTTACCCCGGATCTGTAAGCATGTTTCTTCAAGTAAACCTTCCTCATTTTCCATTACTCAAAAATAACATGCTCGGTGAACAAATTACACCTGGGCAATTGATAAAATAGAGGCTGCACCGTAGTGCACATACATGACATGATGATTACTATGAGATTCGTTTGGGCATTACAACACGATACATATATCGCAATCCAACTGCATCTATGATTAATAATCAACCCTCAGGACGTTATCCGAGCAAACTTTGGGTATTAAGTTGCAAGCAACAGATTATTGAATTAAGTAAAGTGCGTAATTTAAACAATAGAATTATCCTTAGACAAACATTGTTTTTTTATCTCTACCGGCAACAACATATCCACAATCTTACAAGTTATTGTCAGTCTCCCAGATTTCTAGATGCATGAACCAACTATCGAGCATAAATACTCCATCTTGGAGTCACAAGTATCAACTTGCCAAGAAATCTACTAGCAACGCAGAGCATGCAAGATCACAAATAATATAAATGATAGATCTAGAATCAACTTGACATATATTCAATATTCATCGGATCCCAGCAAACACAACATGTAGCGTTACAATAAGATGATCTTGATCATGTTAGCCAGCTCACAAGATCTAAACATGATGGCACAAAAGGAGGAGAAGACAACCATCTAGCTACTGCTATGGACCCGTAGTCCAAGGATGAACTACTCACGCATCACTCCGGAGGCAGACATGGTGATGTAGAGCCCTCTGGTGATGATTTCCCCTCCCTGCAGGGTGCCGGGGAGAGCTTCATAACCCTCCCGAACTAGGGTTGAGGATCATGGCGGCTATAGAACTTTTGGTGGATGGATGCTCGGGTGTTTACGGTTTTCCCGAGGAAGACTTTATATAGGCGAAAAGGCGATATCGATGGGCGCCCAAGGGGCCCACACCACGTGGTGGCGCGGCCAAGAGGGCATGCGACCCTATGGTGTGGCCTCCTTGGTGCCCCCTCCGGTTCTCCTTCGGACTCCGTGTACGTGACGGCAAAATAGGGATTTTGGCTTTTGTTTCGTCCAATTCTAAGAATATATCCTGAACAACTTTTCTGAAACAAAAAACAGCAGAAAACAGGAACTGACGCTGTGACATCTTGTCAATAGGTTAGTCTCAGAAAATGCATAAAAATGATATGAAGTGTATGAAAACATGTAGCATTTGGCATAATATCAACATGTAACATAAAAAAATATAGATATGTTGGAGACGTATCAGTGGCGCCGTTGACAAACGGCAGAAGCCCCATTTATTTTGACGGGAGGGAACGTCTTTACAGTAAAAGAACATTCCGGCCCAGAATTTGACGGACTCGAATTTGGGGACTTTGGGGAACCACAACTCTCTCTTACGGCGAAGATTGAGGTTGATGGTTCCGCAAACATTCAGTCCGCCATCCCCGCCTGGTTCATGCCTAACGTAAAAACAGTACTTGAAGAAATCTAGGCTAGGATCTATTCCTAGATATTCCTCGAAGAGGGCTGATGTCTACGCACGCTTCTATTCTTGTAGACAGTGTTGGGCCTCCAAGTGCA
>JAPCYS010003844.1:0-15566 GCA_028641055.1 Alopecurus myosuroides
CGTATGGGTTTTCCGTAGTACCTCAGGAGTGTTTTGATCTCGTTTTCCCGATGTTGCTTCGATATCCTGTTCTTCTCAACATCATTTTCGTCCGTTGAAATCTCGTTGTTGCTTCCCACTTCAGTTATTCTACCGGCGTCTAATCAATAACTCCGTTCCACCCTTCTGGCCAGATAGTCTATTCTCCAAATGAATCAAGTTCTATTCAACTATACACCCTCGATGCAAAACCTCTACCTCTACTCGAAAATGTTCCGGTGGTTTGCGAATTCCCTGACGTCTTTCCAGAAGAGTTGCCAGGGATGCCTATCGTCTTGAAATTCCAGAAAAACTATCCAAGGTGCACGATGTGTTTCACGCGTCACAGCTCAAGAGGATCTTCGCAAGAAGTATCCGGACCTTTTCTCTTCTCAGTAGGAATCTCGGGGCGCGATTCCTTTAAGGGGGGGGCGTTTTGTAACATCCCAAGTATGAAAAATAGCCATTAGAATGTTTGCTCTCTGTTATTTTATGTTTTGCATCATGACATCATGTTCATTGCATTTCTTTTGCTTTGTTTTCCATTTGTTTTCCTCTGTTTTCCTTTGTTTTCTATTTGAATTTCAAACCAAATTTTAAACCTTTTGTTTCATACTTGTGATGTTACAATTTCCAAAATGATATTTCAAATCAAAACAATCAATTGTTTCCATTAAAGTTGTGATTTCAAAACTGTTGATTTGTTTCCAACAACAAATTCATTTAATACCAAACCCTTTGCAAATTCAATTAATTTCCAAAACATCAACCCCTTTTGAAAATTTATGAAAATGACAAAACACTTCCATCATGTGTTTCCATTAAACTATAAATTTCAAACCATCAAATTGTTTAAGTTCATTAATTCATTTAATAGCAAATTCACTTAATTCAACTTCCTTTTCAAATTCAATTAATTCTCCAAACAATCTCCAAACAACAACCCTTTTGAATTTTATGAATATTACAAAACAACTAAATCCTTTGTTTCAAATAAACTTGAATTCAAAATCTTTTAAATTACTTAATGTCACCCCTATTCACTTAATATCAAAATTATGTAAATTCAATTTAATTTACAAACACCCACATAATTAAAGTTTTTGGAAACCAAAACTTTGCAATGTTGCTGTTACAATATAAATAATTGATACAAAATTTTACCCAAATTTCTAAACCCTAAAAACCCTCCTTTTCTCTCTTTTCCTTTTAGCAAAAAAAAAACAAACAGAAGCAAAAAAAAGAGAGAGAGAGAGAGAGGGGCAGGCCCAGCCCATTTTCCCCCTCAGGCCCATACCCCTTCCCTCTGTCTTCCTCCTCTGTACGGCTCACCATCCAGGGTGCACACGTAGCAGAGGGGAGCAGCAGACGGTCAGCAGCACCTCCCCCTCTCCTATAAACCCTAGACCTCGAGGCCCCTCCTGCCCTAACCCTCCCTTCTTCCTCTCCTCTCTCTCCCCCGCCTCCATTCTTCCCCTCTCCCACCTCCACCTTCTCTCTGTCGCTCTGTTCTGTTCTCTGAACCTCCACCCGAAACCCCCTCTTCCGCCGGTGATTGCCGCCGCTAGGCCCTCCCTCCGGCCAGGGCGAGTGCGGGAATGGAATCCCCGCACCACCCTCTCCTTCCTCGACCCCACGGCCAGGGCCGGGAGCCAGCACGGCGCCGCCGCCGTCCTCAACATCCCGCCGGTCGCCACTGCTGCCCCGACCTGCACCGCCTCCTCTTGTCCATCGCTCAAGGTGAGCCCCCTTCCCCTCGATCGCCTTCTCCCCTCTCCCTTCCGTCCGCAAGCACACACCCGCACCCACAGCGCACGCCCCACGGCCCGCTCGCCTCCACCCTCAGATCGCCGCCGGTTGCTGCCGTTCGCTGCCTCCGTCGAGTTTCAGAAGCGCAGCTGCAAACCACAAAAATTCAGTTAACTGGTAACTGAAGAATACCTCCCCGAGTGCCCCCTTCCTATCACCAACTCACAGCTACCACACTGGTACTGCCTCTCTGCGCGCACCCGCGAGGTGGGGGGTTCGAATCCCACCCCCCACGGGATTAAAACCCCATTTTACCTTTTATTTTTCACAACCTAAACAAAGTTCTAATCACAGCCAGGTCCCTGCCAACTAACTTCTAGGCCCATGTTTAATTTTTCTAAGTCCCTAGCAGCTAATTAAATGGCAGAATTACACCTTAAACTTGTAAATTGCCTAAATAATTCATCTTAACTCCAAATTGAACTTTTTAAATATGTTTTCAATACCAAATTAAATGCTCTATCTAAACATAAAATTTGTTTACTGTTTTGAATATTTTAAATTGGTGCAATATTTAAAAACTTGTTTAATTCCCTTAATTTTGCAAAAATCATAACTTGGGCATAAAAATTCCAAATTCAACAAACTAAATATGTTTTCCATTCAATTTTTCATGTACTTTCCAAATATCAACTTTGTTTGCTGTTTTGAATAATTTAAATTGCTGAAAACAACTGTTTCTTAAATAATGCATTTAAAAATTGCCAAATTAATAACTTGCTCATTTTAAATCCATTTTCAACAAATAAAATATGTTTTCCATGCAAAATTAAACCACCTTTCCAAATATAAAATTTGTTGCATGCTTTGAATAATTAAAATTGGTTAAATGATTTAAACCTTGTTTAAATCATTTAATATTGATAAATTCATAACTTGCTCAAATTAACTTCTTTTTGAACATATAAAATATGTTTTCAAACCATAAAAGTATAAGCTTTTCAAATATGAATCTCACTTAATGTTTTGCACAAATAAAAATTCAATTAAATTCAAACTTGAATTAAATTCATTTAAATCTTGTTTAAACATGTTTAATTCATAATTAATTCATCCTACTTCCTTTTTCAATAATTGAAACATGTGCTCCACCTAAAATTGTGTGTTCTTATCCAATATGAACTTTGTTATTTATTTTGAACAATTTAAATTGGTGAAAACAACAAATGCTTGTGTGACATCTTTAAGAAGCAAATTTTCATAACTTAATAAATAAAATCCCAAACTTGGTAAACCTTATTTCTAATTGTTTCTATTGTCGTTATTTTGCTGTTTTCCTCATCCATGCATCATGCTAATCCACTTTCACCTATGGTTTAGTTGTTAAACAATTATTTCAACCTTAATTCATGGGCTTTCCATATGCAATCCAAATTGCATGTGGGTCCATTTAATCATGTTATGTTACCATGTCAACTAGTTATTTTGATGCATCAATTAAATGGTCATGCATCATCCCATGTTTGTGCACTATGCCATGTTATTGATTGTTTGTTCTCTTCGTGGTTTGTTTGCTTCTTCTCGGATATACGACGACGTTGAGACCGACGATACTTACGACACCCCTTCTAAGGATCTAGCTCAGTACCAGGCTGCTGAGTTTGCAGGCAAGTATTCACTCACATGAACCATTGTGTTCCTTTCAACATTGGATACTGATACTTTCCGTTGTCTATTCTGCTAGCCCTATGTATCGTTGCTTGTTCTCCGAACCTATCACATGATATCCTGAACCCTGATATTGCCTCACCTCCACACCTATAACCCCTTTGCTTGTTGCCTGTGTATTACTAGCATGCTTAGGGTTGTTTTGCTCGAGTCTGTTACCCGTTACTTTCTGTTACTATTCCTATTATGTTCTGGGGCTCGAGGTTAAACAATGAATCATGCTAATGTTATGGTTAATTAATAATTTGATGATAAGGCACCGGCAGGAGGCCCTGCGTGGTTTTGAGGCCTGCTAGTGTCGACCCTAATTAGGAAAAGGGTCTTGTCTACTGATCCATGATGAGCGCACTAACCGCATGTGGGAAGCGTGTATGGGAGCCCCCCTCAATTTGATTCGATTCGCATCTCGTCCAAATCGCCTCATTTAGTTCGGGTGTTCCATTTGCCGCATGCATGTTTTTGCGAGCCTAGGCCAGGGTGGAACTTTTGTAGTCGGCATTTAGGGAGACACGTTCTTAGAGTGCTATGAGGGTCCCCTTTTCTTCGTGGGGCTTGATTAGCCGTGCGCTCACTGCACGGGGTTCTTTGGGCTTGATGCGAAGAAGAGTTGAGTTGTGTTGAGTGCCCCGCTTTTTGGGAAAGGCCTTCCCATCTAGCGGGTTATTCTTACGTGTACGGCCAAATTGGTGCACCCCTGGAGGGTAAATCTTCTCGAGAAGCCGTGTTTTCCGCGGTTATGGATGACTTGGTGAAAGTACTGGCTAACAAGTACTCAGGACAACTTAAACCTAATGATTAACAATCTGACTAGTAATAGGCTTAATGACACACAATCTGAACCCTCATTAATCCAACTGTGTGAGTTATCCTCGGATTGCTTCTTTGGATAAGGGGCGAGATCCAGGATGGGTTTGTTTGGAGTTAGCTATAGTTGGTTACAATACGCTATCTTATCTCCTTTCTGTTAGCCGGAAGTTGTAGTATGTTTCTGTAGTTGGTTAGAGCAGCCAGCTGCCGCATCTTTTGTATCACCCTTTTCTTCCGTTGAACCCAAAGCATCTGTGCTTGGTGTTGACGGGTTACACTTTGGTGAATTGTGAGTCTTGCTTGCCAGTACGTTTATGTACTGACCCTTTGGGGCTGTGGTTTCCGCAGACTACGTTTCCGAGGATCCCATGGTGGCTACTACGTGGAGTATGACGAGGCTGCTGACGAGTAGATAGCGGACCCGGGCAGGATCCGAGACTTCGTGGATGGGCTCCGTCTTTTCGTTTCCGGCCTCTTAGGCCTATTTGGATCTTGTCTGTACTCAGACATGTTGAATGCTTCCGCTGTGTTGTAATGATGAATTGTTGGGACATGTGTCCTCTGGATGATTGAATTTGCTATCTCTGCTCTAGTGAGAGCCATTTGCAACTTATTTCCATCTTTTGTGTCGTAGAGATCTGTTGTGATATCACTTGTTCCAATGCCGTTGACGTACCATGTGTGTATGTTTTGAAGTACGTCAATGGAAGTATCTGGATTTCTATGGGATGGTTTGCGCAGACGATGGATAGTAAGAGAATGGTTGTCACACGTTTACGTGTTGGCCTGCTCATATTGAGATACGGGTGCCGGTATGCCCCGTAAGCCATTTATCTACTGTTTAACGGACTGTGAGTATCCCCTAGAAGTCCGGTGCGACATAGGTGCTGAAGCATAAGAAACCCCAAACTAAAGTTAATCGCTTCAACAACAGCCATGCAATCAGATTGGACTAGCCTAGTGCTAGCGGCTCGACCGCTCAGCTCAATCCTCGTGGGAGTCAGGAAAAACCTGAACGTGTGAGTTGTGACGCCGTGTTTGCCTATTGCGGCCTAATAGATGCGATACCATTCTGGAGGAACGACTGAGTCTCATGCGTGGTCCCTTTTCTTTTTTCCTCTTGGTTCTAGTTTGTAGAAGGATGAGATTGGCGGAATATGTTGGATGTATTATTGAGCCTCATGGGCGAGTATATATTGGAGTACAAACTTGGAGGGCAAGAAGCCTCGTAGAGATAGAGTAGGAGATTGAATACAAATCCTAAACTACCAAAGATACAGCGCCAGTCGGCGTGGGGGTAGAAGGTGCCGATGTCAACCACGATTGTCGGAGCAGAGGAAGAGGTGGACGGCGATGTAGTCGGCGGAACCAAAGGCAGCCCGTGGGGGGGCCATGTCGGTTGCCGTTAGGAGCGACATGGCGGCGGTAGCCCGCGAAGGGCCACGGCGGTCACGTGTAGAAGCGCGGCGGCGATGCTCGTAGTAGGCGAAGAAGAACCCAACAACTCGAAAAGGACCACGCGCGGACGGTGGCGTTCCCGCGCCTAGGGAGGCGGCGCGGCACATACCACAAAGAGGCCAACGCGCGGGAACGGCGGAGTGGACCGCACGTCGTTGCGCTACGGCTCGAAGAGCGACGCAGCGTCGACGTGCGTGTCGGGGCGACGGCGGGAAGACCTTGGGGCGGCGACTTGGACCGCGTGTGCTGCGGCGCTACAACCCGAAGGGGCGACGCAGCGGCAGCACGCCGTCAAGGCAACCGCGGGAACGGCCTCGTGGCGGCGGGCACCGCGTGCTGTGGCACTACGGCCCGAAGGGACGACGCAGCGGCAGCGCACCGCCAGTGAACCGCTGGAACAGCTCGGGGCGACGGCGGGGACGGTGTGATGCAGCGCTACGGCCCGGAGGAGCGACGCAGCGGCGACGCGCGGGGTGATGCAGCCGCGGTGAGAACCACGGGGCGGCGGCGCTACAGCCCGATGGGGCGACGCAGCGGCAGCCCGTTTGCTCGATCGGTGATAGACGCACACTCAGGGACGGTCTTCACGGGAACCTGCGGAGGCGCACGCAGACGACTGTACGGGTCGGCCGCGCAGCCTGGATGGAACGGATCGCGGGCGGGCGGGTGATCAATCCGCTTGCTCGCGAGGTGGAGGATGCGCCGCTCAGCACGATGATGATGACGTAAGGCTGGGTAGTGGAGGCCGAGCGGCGAACGCAGCGCCGTGCCTGAGCGGCCAAGGCAGCTCCGTGCGTGAGGCAGCCACGGTGAAGGCCGGGTAGTGGAGGAGTCCCGATCGGAGCAGGGGCGATGACGACCGACACAAAGCGACGGGCGGGTAAACGCGCGGAAGGCGGCCGTTAAGGCCGCCGCATCGCGCGAAGCCGCCGAGGTGGCGAAGAGGCCACATGGACAATGGCCGTTACGGCTGCCGCGTGGCGTGTGACTCCGCCGTGTCGGTGAAGAGGCCGGTAGTCGCGCCGGTGTCGGTGTAGAGGCGCGTGAGGATCGACGGTGGCGGCGGGCGACGCAACCCTATTTTGAATCGGAAAACCAAAAAAGAAAACGCCGGCCAAGCGACCGGCGGAGAGAAAGATGCTCTAGGGCAGCCGATCCACGGGACCGGCGGACGAACCCTAGGTACGGGCGGCGCGGCCCCGGCGACGATCATAGATCCGTCCCGGGGGCGGCGCGAGACGGAAGCGGCGGCTAAGGTTAGATCGTGTTTAGGCTGATACCATGTAGAAGGATGAGATTGACGGAATATGTTGGATATATTATTGAGCCTCATGGGCGAGTATATATTGGGGTACAAACTTGAAGGGCAAGAAGCCTCGTAAAGATAGAGTAGGAGATTGAATACAAATCCTAAACTACCAAAGATACATACACCTAATATATCTCTAACATAGTTTGATCGGCTAATACTCATCGGGCAATAACTTAAATATACAGTAGGGCTATATAAAAATTATGGGCCGTGTGCGGCTGGCACACTCAGCACACCTGCTGGCCCGGGCCTGAAAACTACATGAATAAGTATCAACCTAATTTTTTTATATATGTACGATTTTTTCAAATTTTATAAAGTTACAAAATTATGTTTTTCTAAGCTTTAGAATATGTGCACACATGAAGTACATTTGGTCGTCGCTCCCTAGGCGACGTGCCAGGATCCAAACTTAACCCGCCGCTAGCAGTCTGCGTTGTCTCTCTCCTTCGCAGTTGTTACTGACCTGAGCCGCACTGGCGGCCGGCCCACCACTAAAGGGTGTGTTCCTCTACCGGCAGAGGTCGCCTCATGTGGGACGATGAAAGCCATGGCGGAGGTTTCTGGGACGTCCCTGCGGTGGGTTGGTGTAAGATGGAGATTGGATGTTGTTGGTGTGCGGTGCGTCCGCACCAGTGACACTGGCAGTGCTCGTTCTTCCCGACTCGTGACTCTAGATCACATCGGCAGTCCTCTCTAAATCACTCAGCCATGTCGCCACTGAACCTCAATGGTTCCGGGCGCGGCTTCGTGGACTCTACCGGGCCTAATGGTGCCATCACAAGGTCTCGATCTGCTTGTGCTTCCCAAGGACGCTGCCTCCTCATCCGCCACAACGGGCACCCCTGATATAGATGCATCACCAATGTCGTACAAGGTTGCGTGCTTGTGTGTTTGGCGCTTGCCGACTGAAGATTGTCGCCACCCTTTGGAAACATTGGCATCGGCACCCCCGATTTCAAAGTGTAGGCGTGGGGATTCAATGTGGTCATGTTTCAAGACTCGTTAGGCTCTGGGGAGGGTATTATCTCGCGTGCTTATGTTGAGTCGAGATTACCTACCGTTGGTGGCTATCCTAGGGAGTACTTGCAGTGGATGGGAAGACTGCGACGATTCGCCGCTCATTGTGTGTATACCGTTTTGCGGAACCGTGCATGTGATGACCATGATCTGGACAATCGGCGGATTGTAGCAGCTCGGCAAATGGGGGTGGAAACACAGGATGACTTCGTTCTTCCTGGTGCTCTTTGAGCTCCATGTCTTGGTTTTCGGGATGAAAACTCTTGGTCTAGCCTTCATTGGTTGTACATGGTAATGGCGGCTCTTTAGTCGTTTGCTTGTTGAAAACCCATGATCTGACTTTTGCTGTTAGACATAGGGACGATTGCGCTTGTGCACCGTGACCTTTTTGGAGGCGTTGCTTTGCAGAAACTTAGACGTAGTATAGGTGTAGTCAACGGTGGTGGTTTGTTCATGTTACTGTGGGCCCCTGATCGTTACGACGGGATTTCTTTTTCTCCTTCTTTTCTGTTATTTTTTTCTTTTTTGACTATGTGTTTCCTTGGTGTCTAGACTAGCTCTATGGATTTTGTTATTGCAGAGTCTAGGTGTACGTTGGTATCTTCTTAATATTCTCTTTTTAAAGAAGAACTTACATTTTTTGGCACGGTTCCCAAATGGGATCACACTAGTGGCCTAAGCTTTGAGACGGGTGTCTAGTGTTGTGGCACATCTCTACCCGATTCCAAAAAAGGTTACGTAAAAAGGCACCTGCTGAGTGTCCCCTGGAGGAACAAAAATGTAATCCTCCTGGTCCCCGGGATGATACGTGGCCCTGAAAAGACCCCAAACCCCGCTTTTGCTGCACAACTCCCGCTTTTGCTGCAGTGTAGCAAAAAAATCATGGAAAAAACATAAATAAAATGACTGGGCTCATCGGAAATGTGGTAGCAAATATTTTGTACTACTATAGCAAAAACGAAGAATAATTACAGCAAAAAAATATTGTGCTATTGTAGCGGAAAAATTGACTTCACCGGAGACATTGTAACAAAAATTGTTCTACGATAGCGAAATCGAATAACAATTATAGAAAAAAGTCTTCTATTATAGCAATAAAGCTGACTTCATCGAACACATTGCCGGAGACTTTCGCCGGAAAATATTTTTAGCAAACAATTTGTACTATGATAACAAACCCAAAATAACAAGTGCAGCAAAAAAAGTTGTGCTATTTTAGCAAAAAAAGCTAAAAATAACACACTGCAGGAGCGCCGCCTCAACTAGCAGCATGATGCGGAGCAGTTCCGGCTGGGCAACATCAGCGCGTGGACTCCGTCCGACAATGGCAGCGGGAGCCGTTCCGGTGGGCAGCGCGGCAGCGCACGGGAGCCCGTCCGGTGACGGCGGTGCGCCGAGGAGCCGTTTCGGCGAGCTCGACAGGGAGCCGTTCCGGCGGGCACGGTAGGCCGTCCGGCGACGGCGGCGCGCTGGAGAGCCGTTCCGGCGGCGTGGGAGGTCCGGCAGGTCCGGCGACGGCGGCGCGCCAGGAGCCATGCCGACGGGCGCGGGAGGTCATGTGATGGCGGACGCGGGAGATCCGGCGACGGCAGTTGCGGTGTGCTCGCAGAAATCTAGAACGGAGATGTGTGCTCATGAGAAAAATAAAGGAACGGATAAAAAAAGCGCCCGTGGGGACCGCTCACACGCGGTGCATGCGTGAAGCGGGGGACGGGTGACGCGCAAGCCCGCGGGTTATGGGTAGCGTTTTTCAAACAAAATTGGTTTTCTCCTCTAATATATACATAGTCGGACTCTTAAAACAACTAGAGTAGAAAAATTATAAAATCCGGTTCCTGAAAACTACCCAAATCTCTTGTATTTTTTTTTTTTACAATGAAACTGTGAGGCAACAGCCCCACAACAATTGTTTTACTCAAAACCACAAAGAATAAACTATTTACAACAAAAAAAAAAGATAAAGAGGAGAGCCTACCTATGCAAAGCTAACCAAGTACAAATGACACTACATCAATCTGCCTATCTAGGCTAAAAGAGTAGCATGATGTTTGAAATTAATCCTATGCCCAAAGCATGGATACGTCGTGAATAAAATCTCTTTTCCAACCATCAAAAGTTGGTTTCTTTGCTTCAAAGATCTTCCCATTTCTATGTTTCCAAATATTCCAACATGTAAGAATGAAAACTCTAGTGAAAAAAGGCTGGTTCAAATCCTTTCTAGATAAATTGATGGCAGTGTACAAATCATTACTTTGAGACCAATCCACCTAGAGGTAGTTCCGAATTCTGTGACTAAATTTACACTGAAAGAACAGATGCATTCTGTCTTCATGATGTTGTCCTGGGCATAGTACATATAAAAAAAAACCCGGTTAACTTACAGTGTCTTCTCTGCAAAAGATCTTTGGTATTTAGCCTATCATTGATTAGCGGCCAAGCAAAATACTTGGTTTTCAAAAGCACAAGCATATTTCCCAATATATTTGGAGATACCCAATGAGGAAAGATGAGCATGTAAATGTTTATAATAATTAGCAGCTAAGAAAATAGATCCCCAAGTATACACCAACAATCCTTGTCTAAATACAGGGGCTCAAGCCCATGTGGGCGGATAATTCCTGTAGCTCATCAAATGCCTAGGTGGACAAAGGAAGATGGAACAGTGATAGAATATCCTCGTAATTGTAAAGCTCAGCCACAAAGATCTTAGTGTCAAGCATGTAAGAATAGAGTCTTGGATATCTCGGAGAAAGAGGCGTTGTATCTCCACAGAAGCTCCAAGAATCCTCCCAGAACATAAAAGTGACTCCTTTTCCTGGCAATACCGCAGAAACAATTCTAAAGCTCTCAACCAATTTTATAATTTCCCTCCTCCAAAATGAACCACACAGATTTTGAGCATGGGGAACACATTCCTTATAGTTTTTTTTTTGAGGCACTAGACCGTAAAACAATTGTTCTACGGTATTTTCATATATATTAACAAAATTACAAATATAGAGCCTCTAAAAATGCTCATCCAACACAAGTTTTCTCTAACATGATTGGAAAATGATAGATAGAACTATAAGGAAACTGAATCAATCCAGTTTCTCAGGATATCTGAATGTCTGGCTCTAATTCTAAGCTTCACTAGCTGAATGTCATTGGTAAGTTGAATCTTCCATGAATCAGGACTAGGCCTGATATCTCTGAATATCTTGTCATTTCTCTGCTTCCATATATTCCAGCAACTCATAATCAAAATGTCTAAGGCAATTTCTCTAGGCAAATTTGCCTGAATCAGCTCACATTCATCTAACAGCGAGATACCTCTTCTTCTATCTTGAATGATTATCTCTCAGCAGGATAGAGAAAAAGGACAGTCAAAGAAAAGGTGGAGAGCCGTTTCTTCAGTATCACAAAGACACATCTCACATTTATATGTCTGAAGATTTTTTTTTCCTATGGAGTAAATTCCTTGTATTCACTCTATCGTGCAGGAGCAGCCAGAAAAAATATTGTATCTCAAAATGATTGCAGACTTCCAAATCTTAGGAAAAATAGGTGGTGCTATAGGGCTAGTCTTGATAATTTTATAAGCCTTAGAAGTGATGAAGTTTACTGAGTTCCATTGATAAGTCCTTCTGTCATCCTCATCTACCAATAGAATATTATGCATCTTGCTTTCTAACTGTAAGTACTGAGAATGTGCTTGCGTCGAAAGTGGGAGCTGGAAGTGCTCAGATTTATCATGTAGATTTTGATAGTCGGCTAGAGAAATATCAGTATTCAGACTAAAAGAGAATAGTTGAGGATATGTAGATTGGCATGGATGATGGTCCCATTTATCTGACCATAAAGAAATTTTGTTTCCTCGATCAATAATGCATGAGGACAACATCTTATACTCAGGAATCAATTTCATCATACTCCTCCACCAAAAAGAGCCCACAAGTCTTGCATCCACCAATCTATTAGTATAATGATTCTCTGTAATCAGTTTGACCCATGGTAGGTTCACATTATTGAAGAATTTATGCAGATGTTTCATCAAAAGAACCTTGTTCTGCACTTCCAAATCTAATACCGCCAAACCACCTTGAGTTTTAGGTCTACATACTTTATCCCATGCAATGAGTGCAACACCTCTATCTTCCATCCCATACTTCTTCCAAAAGCAATGTTTGAGGCATATCTCCATCTGTCTGATAACAGTCTTGGGTATCATCAAAGTACTCATATAGAACATAGGAAGGCTGAAAAAAATACATTTAATCAGCCCTAACTTGTCTCCATATGACAGCATAGTATCACAACCTGATAATCTAGTATTCATCCTTTGTAGGAGTGGCCAATAATCCGAAACCTTAGGTTTGGTGAGACATAGTGGCATACCCAGGTATGGAAAAGGAAACAATTCTTTTTTGCACTTCATTATATTTATCAAGTTTTGGATATTATCCAGAGAGACATTCAGAGGGATGATGCTAGATTTCTGGTAATTAACCCTTAGACCAGTGAAGGAAGCAAAATGAGCCAACAGGTTCTTGATATGGTGTAGTTGAGTAGGGCTTTCTTCCATGATGATCAAAGTATCATCGGCATATTGAATAAGGGGAAAATCAGGACATGCTTGTGATGAAAAGATTGGTGTAATCAGGTGATTTCTCATAGCTTCATTAAGAATATCTTGCAAGAGATCAGCCGCAATAATGTATATTAATGGTGATAGTGTGTCACCCTGCCTGACTCCTCTCTTACATAAAATTTTTCTACCAGGAAACCCATTAAGTGAGACAGAGGAGAATCTAGTAAAGTATATCATCTTGATCCACATCAACCACTTTGGTCCAAAACCTTTAGCCTTCAGAATCTCCAGAATGGCATCATGGTTCAGCATGTCAAATGCCTTCTCAAAATCAAGTTTTAATATAATGCATTCCTTCGCTGATGCCTGACACTTATGAATATATTCATATACCCATGGCAAACAATTTTGAATGGATTTATCTCTTAGAAAACCATATTGATTTGGGTGCACCAGTTTAGGCGTCATCTTCTGTAGTCTATTAGCAAGAATTTTAGTAATGATCTTCAGAGAGCAATTGAGTAGTGAAATAGGTCTGAAATCAGCCTCCACAGGGTTGTCCATTTTAGGAATCAGAGTTATATATGAGGAATTAATACTCTGAATCTTGACTTTACCATGATGGAAATCATCAAATAGTCTATAAAAATCTTCAGCAATGATTGGCCAACATGCCTTAATGAAATTTGTGTTAAATCCATCTGGTCCAGGTGTCTTATCTGATGGCAGTTCTGTGATCACTTTATTAATATCCTCTTTAGTAAATGGTTGCTCCAAAAGATGCATATCTTCATTATTATAAACAAGTGAGAGTAGTTGAAAATCATCACTGCGGAGAGAGGAGGTACCCATTCTTTCCTTAAATGCTCTGTCCAAAATAGCAGCCTTGGTGACATGATCAGAATGTTCCATTCCATATTCATCTTGTATAGAGGATATAATTTTTTTCTATATTTAATAGTAGCTTTAGCATGAAAAAACTTAGAATTCTCTTCTCCAAACCTAGCCCATCTAATAGTGGATCTCTGTTTCCAATAAGCACTCTGATCCCTTAGCAACTAGAGTAGGTGATTCTTAACAATATTTCTACCAACACTTTCCCATTCTGCCAATTGTCTATATTCCTCAATCATATAAAAGAAACTAATTAATTCATTGGAATGTCTGATATATGCAGCAAGCTGGGATTTATTTTTAGCCCAAATCTTGATACCTTTCCTCGACCTCTTAAATTTAGCAGTAATAATCATTGCACTGTCAGATAATTGCACCTTTGTGTCCAAATGTTTTTCACAACCTCCTTAAAATCCTGGTGATTAAGCCAATAATTTTCAAATCTAAAGATTGAAGCTTTGGGAATATCTGTTTCAATCCTGATCATGAATGGGATATGATCAGATATAGGTTTAGACAGAGGGAATACCATAGTATTGGGGAAATTTGATGTCCAGGCCTCAGAAGAAAAGACCCAGTCAAGTTTCTGCAGAAGTGGAGCATCTTGCATATTACTCCAGGTGAATTGTCTACCTTTGATAGGGATTTCAACAAGGGCAAGGGCACTAATAGCTTCATTGAAAGCAAGCATGTCATGTTAACTGCCACCATCTCTATTTCTGTTATCTGGGTATCTAATGTAATTGAAATCTCCCATAATAATCCAGGAAGACCAAACTAACTTCACCCAAGGCACATCCACCTCATTATAAAATACATCCAAGTGCTTGAGCATAAGTGCCTCATTCTGCTTTGGAAAATTTATAATACCAACTCCATCACACTTCTTAGGCTTTCATGACATCTCCCAAGCTGCCAAGGAATGCTAGGGGTATTACAATTACCCGTCCACATTCATTGTTTCAGAATTCTATCCATTTGCTTAATGATACCAATGGGAGTTGAGGAGAGCACAAGAAATATATAGGCATAGAAGCTAGAGCCGAATTCATTAGCTGCAGTCAGGCACCTTGTGACAGGAAATAAGAAGTTGAACATAGCCTTCTCTCTAACCTAGTGACAATTGGCATAAGATCTTGAATTGTTGGCCTTGTAGTTCCAAGTGGCAGCCCCAAATAGGTGAAAGGAAGGGTGCCAATTTGACACCTTAATCCCTCCGCAAGATCCTTAACAATATTTTCTAGCACATTAATTGGTATCATATTAGATTAAAAATGGTAACTGAATTTCAAACCAGTGAAAATAGGGAACTTTTGCAGCACGTATTTCATTGCTAGCACTTGATACAATTTAGCTAGCATTATGAGCAATGTATCATCTGCATACTGCACTATAGGGAAGTCTGTATCGTAGGTAGAAATGGGGAGGAAAATAATCACATCCTGCATTAGGTAATTAACTACCACTTGAAGAAGTTCAGAGCCAACAACATATATTAATGAGGAGAGAGGATCCTCTTGCGTTACGCCTCTCTTACAACAATTGTTTGCGAGGGACACAATTGAGCAGGATTTGGGAAGTCCTAGAAGACAAAATATTCTTAACCCATCTCCACATTATAGCATTAAAACCTATACTCTCCATAACTTGCAGAATGGCATCATGCTCAAAAGTTTCAAAAGCTTTTAGAAAATCCAATGTACAGATAATGATAGGCCTTTTGGAAGCATGACACATAAACAAATACTCAAAGGTCTATGCCACACAGTCCAGGATTGATCTTGCTCTAAGAAACCCAAATTGGTTTTTGTGTACGAATTTGAGGATGTGGTTTTGGAGCCTGTTGGCCAGCAACTTGTTCATTAATTTTAAACAAACATTTGTTAATGCAAATGGCCTAAAATCATTAACATCTTCAGGGCTTTGCACGTTAGACACTAGGGTAATGTGGAACAATTGATATTCTACAAACTCAGATTTTCCTCATGAAATCATTTCCCGGCTTGTAGA